>CAUYQV010072816.1:0-28735 GCA_963574575.1 Galagoides demidoff
TCCCAGCTACTTGGGAGGCGGAGGCAGGAGACTCGCTTGAGCCCAGGAGTTGGAGGTTGCTATGAGCTGTGATGCCATGGCACTCTACCCAGGGGGATAGCTTGAGGCTCCGTCTCAAAAAAAAAAAAAAAAAAAAATTTGCTGTCCATTATAATTTAATGGGGCCACTGTATATGCAATACATAAGTGACCAAAGCTTCATTATGTAGCACATGACTGCAATTTCATTTCTGATCTTAAATAAGCAATGTAAGTGAAAGGATTTTGAGATATCTAAACCTTGCTTAGGAAAAAAATACCTTTACTTTGATGTGTGTATCTATGAAATTCCATTGCTTCATTAGCTAAACAACTAAAGTAACTGAACATTACTGAAATAACAACAAAGGATTTAGAATATTACATAAATTTAGTTGATAAAGAAGCAGCAGGGCTTGAGGGGAGTGAATTCAATTTTGAAAGAAGTTCTGCTATGGGTAAGATACAATCAAACAGCATGTCGTGCTATAAAGAAATCTCTTGTGAAAGGGAGAATCAATAGATGTGACAAACTTCATCATTATTTCAAGAAATTACTATAGCCATCATCAATACTGAAGCAATACATTGCATTAGAAATAAGATTATGATAGGCAAAGATGATGATTAGCATCTGAATAAAATATTTTTTCCTTAAGGTAATCACACTGTTTTTTTTTTTTTTAGATATAGTGTTATTGTACACTTATAGACTATGGTATAGCATAAACATAACTTTTATATGTACTGACAAACCAAAAATTTTGTGTGCCTCATTTTATGAATGTTTGTTTTATTAGGATATACTAAAACTGAACCCCCAAATATATCTGACTTATGACTGTAATGAGGGTCTTGCTCACTCTGCCAGCTAAGCCACTTAGACTAGAAGAGATGCTCGACAAGGTGTGGGAAATCCAGAATGTGTAGCAGAGGAGGAAGATAATGGTCATTAATTAGTGGCTCAAGACCTAGTGACAGGGACTATGGTTTGTTACTAATCCTTCTTTTATAAATTTTGTTAGGAAGTACAACAAACCAGAATCCCGAAGCGGCTCTTTCTAGAAGAAATATATTTAGACTGTCAATTAAGAAGATCAGAGTATAAGTGATAAACTGGAGCCATTTACTGCGGTGGGTATTCCTAGGCTGACCAGATCCTCTCTTAGGACCAAGGTACTTATTCCTCAGCTGCAAGAGGGTTTGGCAACTTAAGAGTCACAGTGCATCACTCTCTGCAACTGCTTTTTCTAAGGTTGGACCTTCTCCCCAAGAGCAGCCGTTAGCCTGTGAGTGACTGACTCATGGCCATATAGGGCTAGGCCTTTCTCTCAATTTAGGCCCTGTCTTTAGTGCCATCCTCATGGGACTAATACAGCTGTGTGACTCCTTCACAATTCAGCTCCTCCTGCTCAGTAATTCTGTTCCTCTCACTTAGCCCAATCAATAAGTCACTGCTATGATTTGGATGTATGTGTTCTTCCAAAATTCAAACATTGGAACTTAAACCCTAAAGTGATGGCATCAAGAGGTGAGGTTTTGGAGAGATTATTAAGGGAGGGCTCCACACTTGTAAATATCCTTATAAAATGTCTAGAAGGAACTAACTAGGTTTCTACTTCCATGGGAAGATACAGCATTCTCTTCTTATGGAGAATGTAGCAACAAGCTATCACCTTGGAAGCAGAGACCAAGCCCGCACCACATTGAACCTATTGGCACCTTGATCTTCAACTTTTCTTTATCAGAACTGTGAGAAATAAATTTCTGTTTTTTATATATTACTCAATCTCCCTGGAAGTGTTTATGAAATACAATAACATGTCAGGTTATAAAATCAATGTTCACAAATCAGCTTTTGTCTGTCAATAATAGTCAAGTTGAGAAGCAAATCAAGGACATAATACACTTTACATTAGCTTCAAAGAAAATGAAATATCTTGGAATATATTTAACAAAGGAGGTAAAGTATCTTTATAAAGAGAATTATAAAACTCTAAGAAAAGAAATAGCAGAAAACATTAACAAACAGAAGAGTATACCATGCTGTTGCCTGGAAATAATCAACATTGTTAAAATGTCTATGCTACCCAAAGCAATCTGCAGATTCAGTGCATGCACCATTAAAATACCAACATCATTCTTTCAGGAACTCTAGCAAATAGTACTTCATTTTGTATGGAGCCAGAAAAACCCCAGATATCCAAGGTAATTCTTAGCAGTAAAAGCAAATCATGAGGCATCACTCTACCAGACTTTAGGTTATACTACAAATCCACAGTGGTCAAAGCAACGTGATATTGGCACAAAAATAGACACATAGACATTTGCAACACAATAGTAAACCCAGAGAGAAAACCTCTTATCACCATTGATCTGTGATAAACAAAAATGTACACTAGGGAAAAGAATCCCTATTCACAAAAATAGTTCTGGGAGAACTGACTAACCTACATGTAAAAGACGGAAACTTGACCTGCCACTTACAAAAAGTGACTCAAGATGGATAAAAATTTAAGTTTCAGACACAAAATGATAAAAATCCTAGTAGAAAGAATGGGAAAAACTCTTGAAGATAGTGGCCTGGGGAAAGATTTATGAAGAAGACTCCATTGGCAATCAGAACAATAACAAAAATAAATAAGTGGGGACATAACTAAGCTAAAAAGATTCTGCATAGATAAGGCTGGAACAATTAAAGCAATCTTCAGAATGGGGAGAGATATTTGCATATCACAAATCTGACAAAGGATTGATAACTACAATCTACAAAGAACTCAAATTAATCAACAAAAAACAAAGCAAACAATCCCATATATCACTGGGCAAGAGACATGAACAGAACCTTCTCTGAAGAAGACAAAGAAATGACCAAAAAACATAAGAAAAAATGCTTATTGTCCCTAATCATCCAAGAAATGCAATTCAAAACACCCTGAGATACCACCTAATCCCAGTCAGAATAACCCACATCACAAAGTCCCAAAGTTGCAGATGTTGCTGTGGATCTGGAGAGAAGGAAACACTTTTACACTGTTGATGGGACTGAAAACTAATATAGCCTCTTTGGAAAGAAGTATGAGGAATCCTCAAAGAACTCAAGGTAGACCTTTCATATGATTCCATGATCCCATTAATAGTTATCTATCTAGAAGGAAAAAGAATCATTTTGTGATAAGACATTTGCACTAGATTGTTTATTGTAGCTCAATTTACAATCATGATGTGGAATCAACCCAAGTGTCCATCAACTCATGAAAGGATTAATAAACTATGGTGATATATATATGAAACTATTCAGCCATAAAACGACGGAGACTTTACATCTTCTGTATTAACCTGGTAGAGTTGAAGAATATTCTCTTTAGTAAAGCATCATAAGAATGGAACAGCAAGTATCCCATGTATTCAATACTAATATGTAGCTGGTACGTGAACTAATACATGACCGCATAAGAAACTCAATTTAATACAAGATGGGGGGGGGGATGGAGAGTTAGAGGGGAAGGGTATTTGCATGCTTTCATCTACTGCACACAATGTAAGGGTAAACGGCACACATCCTGGATGAGGGGCACAACTACAACAGGGACTTTATCCAACAAATGCAAACATTGTAACCCAATGGTTTGTATCCTCATGTTAATATGAAATAAAAAAATAATAAATTAATCTCAGATATTTTATTATGGTAGCAGAAACAGAACAAGGCAGCCAAATATTCACACATTTTCGTTTTGGGGGAACCATTATGATATCAGTAAATTATATTTTACTAAGAACTCAAATTAATATAAATAAGACACAAAGAGAATTTTATTATAAAAAGTAGGTTCTATTACACCAATCCTTTCATTAAGAACAATCCTTTTATTTCAGAAAAATACCAGATCAATTATAGCATTCTTCTGGTATGTACTAAAGAGTATGCCCAAATAGAACGAACTAGGTATTCTTTATTGACAGATATGTTAAATATTTATTAGAACATGATATGTGTGTAAAAACCACTTTTGGAGTTACTACTACTATGGATTAATCAGCAAAGGTGGGAAACTTTCTCCAGGGCAGTCTGATAAGATTCTATTACTTGTTCTGGACAAGGTTCCAGTGTCTGAGTTCATCTGTAACTGTTGATTTCTATAAAATCTTCTAAGCATTGAATATTGTCCAAAAGCTGTTCACAACTCGCAGGTACATTTTCTGTTTTTTAGATGTCTACTGTGAGGCTTGGAGTCAGTGAAAACCTGGAAGGTGTACTTCATGGAGCATTCTGTAGTAGTTGCCCTGACCCCTGCTGGAAATGACAGCTGTGAGGCTTTTGAACAAATGTCACTTTGCTTGTGGAGCAGAAGATGGAGAGCTAGAGCAATTGAAGGAATCTATTCTATACTTGTTTTAGGCTGAGGTACAGACCAGTCTAACTCCTTTCATCACAGGAACTTTCTGGGTCCTAAGTGTGCCACCTTGATTACACTGGATCCACAGTCATCCAGAGGCAAACTTGGAAAATTAGCAAATTATTCTTGCATTTCCTTTCATTTTTGCATTTGCACATGTGACTCTATTTTGTACCCCCTCCCTTTTATTGAGACAGTCTCACTTTGTCACCTTAGGTAGAGGACATGGTGTCATAGCTCCCAGCAACCTCCAACTCCTGAGCAAGAGCTCAAGTGATGCTCTTGCTTCAGCCCTCCAGGTAGCTGGGACTACAGGCGCCCGCCACAATGCCTGGCTATTTTTTTGAGATGGGGTCTCACTCTAGCTCAGGCTGGTCTTGCACCTGTGAGCTCAGGGCAATCAACCTGCCTTGGCCTCCTAGAGGGCTAGAATTACAGGCATGAGCCACTGTGCCCAACTTTACAACCTACTTTTTTCCATGTCTTTTCACTTCCTCATTTGCTCCTAGATGCTGATTTAATGTAATTTATTATAGTTGTTTGCACCTGTTATAAAAGAATTACCATGCTTGAGATCAAAAGGTAAAAAATATGTCCCATGAATGATTGGTAATTACACGTTGCATGCATTGGACAAATTAGTAACTGCTCCCTTCACTGTCCTTGTTCAGAAGGAGAATAGAAAGAAGAGGGACCTGCAGCACTAATTCTGGGTAGCAACAAAGAGAGACCATTTCCAGCATGAGTGGTTTCTTTTATGTGGCAGGCAGACCTTCTGTGGGCAGGACAGAGCCAACAGCATTTAAGTACCATGATGCAGAAAGGAGTTAAGGGAGGTATAGGAATAAGAGGACGATTGTTCCTAAAGGACAAAGAAGTAACTTTCTAAATAATTCAGATATTAGTTCCTCCATCCAAAAACATCCTAAGTTGTCATCAGAAGATATTAATGTGTTCTGTTACATAAGAAGCTTGGTTTAGCTGCAACACATTTCTCACTAGGGAGTTCTCTAGAGGGTTATCATAACTGGACTGAAAAGACCCACGTACAAATTTGTTCATGGGTCTGGCAAATCTACCTCAGAGTCACATGGTCAGTTGCTCAAGGATTAATTTAAGGCAGATTTTGTGTTTATTGAAACCAGAAATGTACCAAGCAAATCTTTTTTTTTTTTTTTTTTACAAATTTGGGCTTTGTGAAGTACAGGAATGTGTTAAAATTGGGGGGCAGGGAATCAATCCATATACTTTTCATACACTGCCACCATCGCATCATCAGACATCGGCCTATCCTTTCAGTAAAGCTTGCCGTACGTCATCTTGGCCTAAACCCATTTTTTGGTCTATTTCAGAAAATAAAAAGTGTGGATCTTTCAGGTAGATGACATTAAGGAATAACATTGGGTTATTTATCAGAAGCTGAGTGTTCTATCTCTTTGGGATGTGCTGGAGAAGATGCCTGATATAAGAAGCAGCAATAAAACAGTACTATAGAGTTTCTCAAACACTTTCCCTACTCGTCTGGGTCCAAAGAAGAAAGGAGATTATAAAAATGTTATGTAGAGTATAATTACGTATGTATACATAATATTATACATGCAAAGAAAAACACACTAAGAGATTCATGAATATTCTAGTTATTTAAATTTAAAACAGCCAAAATATAAGTTCTCAAAACCCTCCTCCCAACATATATGCTAATATAAACAGTTACATAAACATATAAACAAATTTTAGAAATTATAAAATTATCAAAGTATTATATGCTACAATAGGCTATATGAATTATATGAAAACATAATCTACTTTTCTACAATTCTTTCCACCTAAACTAATGGCAGCTCTGTTCTTCCAGTTTGTAGGCCAAAAGTACATAAAGTCATCTTTGCTTTGGTCCATTTTTCATTCTTTTCATTGAGACCATTAAAGAACATTGCTGTGCATTCAAAATATTGCCAGAATTTGATCTCACCTCAATTTATCCACCACACATCTTCTCCTGGCTCCTACATGAGCCTCAAAACCAATCATCTTTTTGCCTATTCTCAATTAAAGCAGTCAGAGAAGATCTTTTTTGAAGGCCAAAAACTTATAAGACCATACGAAGAACTTAGGTTAACCAAACTTAGGCCTTTTCTTTTTTTATTAAATCGTAGCTGTATACAGTAATTCATTTATAGGGTACAATGTGTTGGTTCTATATACAATTTGAAATACTTTCATCAAACTGGTTAACATAGCCTTTACCACACTTTCATTGCCCCTTCATTTGCTACTGTAGAAAACCAAGGCCAGAGAATCATCTCACTCAGCAAACGGATGGTCTTGCCTAGGAAATTTTTTTCTGAGTTGGCCTAGCCTGACATGGTTTTTAACTAATATCTGTGCCACCTGCATACCCCTGAGTAAAGGATGGAAGATACATGCCCTAATCACTCTTTGGATTGTTCTGCTCTCAGAATCAGGCTAACAACTCTCTGAGAGAAGATATCTTGGAAATCAGCATCTCTCACCAGCATCAAAATACAAGTATTTTTTCAAAACTTTAAGGCTGTCTACACGTGTGTGCAGAGTCCAGTGTAGTGACTCAAATAGGTCCCACATGGACTTTGAAATCCTGTGGAATAAAGAACACTGGGCAGCCAAATAATAATGATCCGAGGTCTTTTACAAACATTTAATATGTCCAATAAGGGACCTGCTACTGAAGAGGAAGGATGGGCACCCATACCCAGAATGCCAACAAAATAGGTAGCATTCTCCTCTGATCTTACTCCCTTGAGTCATTCGATAGATTTGATGCTGAGAAGAAACACTTCTCTAGTTTAGGTCTGAAAGGGGACTTTCACTTCATGTTGTTCAATGTGCTCACAGATGATTAGGAACATGAGACCCAGAGGGCAATGTAACTTTTCCAAGTTTTTCCCACTACTTAGAGATTAAACAGCTCGAAATCAAGCTCTCAAGTTTCGGTGTTTTTTTTTTTTTTTTCCTACTGCCCAATATAGTGAAACCTGGAAAGAATTCAGTTATGGGTAGAATTTTAAAGCAGATTTCTTCAAATTCCTTTGGGTTCCAATTATAACGTTACCCTTTTGGTCCCTTCTTATGAATCTATGACCCTGTACATAATTGTATTCAAATAAAGTACAGAAATGAATCAACTTTTTCAGAAATTTCTTTTTCATTCAATAGTTTACAGATATCTATGTTTTCTACATATTTACCTCCTACATAAATAGTCATATAATGAAACTAAAAATTTAAATATCTCTTCCTTCCTGGTATCTCTGATGACTCTCTAATTACCTCCAAACAAGTTTCTAAATCAATTTGGGCAGTCATGTTCCTTTATATTCCTGCCACATTTCGGGTCCTTTTCCTGCCAGCTTCAATTCATTCCTTCCCCCAATCCATCCCAGAATTACCCTTTTGTACACTGATAGACTTGAAATATCACATGTGAGCTGAGATTTTGGATGAAGCTTGAAGTGAGTTCACGGATGTTCAATTGGCTTGTGGGCCGCATATAACCAGGCCTTCAAAGGGAGCATCTGGGCTACAAATAACCCAATCATTTGTACCCCATATTAATTTGAAATTAAAAAATAAATAAATAAATAAACAAAGGGAGCATCTGGGGAAGTAGTGAAACCAATCCGCACAGAAATTTTGCTAGAGATAAGACAAATATACAGATGCTCGTGGGAATTATTCTAGGGGAGAAGACAAAAATGGGAAAAGAGAAAATAGGCTCAAAACAATGGGTTACAGAAGGTGGAGCAAGAACTTGTGATGGTCTATGCAGACTCCTTTATGAGTAGAGGTGGGGAATATGTCAAAAGGGAGCTGGGATCATCATTCTCTATCTACAGAACATTTCTGCCTCTCCCCTCCTACTCCCATGGACTGGAGCAGGATGTATTTCTTAGAAGAAACTTTAACAAAATGTATATACTTCAACACACTTCTGCTTCCAGCCTCTGAACATAGAAACACATGTTTGGAGCTTCTTTCAGCCTGAGTAAGTGATACGTAGCATAGATGAGGAACACACTCTCGCTATTTCAAACCACTAGTGTTCATGGTGTTTGTTATCCCAACACAAACTTTCCTATCTGTATGACATAGATATCTAGCCGATTTGGACACCACCTCAATGCTCAGATTTTTTTACTTAGGTAGAGAAAAATGATTCTTTCCCTAAGTTTATCTGGACACAAGTTTTTCTGTGTACTAGAATTTCATGTCTAGATCTGTCCAGCAGGACCTTGTAACTAGAAATGAAGTGAGGACTCAGTGATTCAGGTCAAACAAACCGTGATGAAAAATAGGCTGATTCACATTGGGAAGGTCAATTAGATTTGTAATGTCACTAGAGGAGACACTCGGATCCCTGTCAAGGTATCTGGATTAGCCCTCAGGAGGAATATCTCTAGGAAAAGCCTCCCAGAGGATTATCCTTCTCTGAGACAATTAGCCTATAGATTGTACCTGGAGCACATTTCCATGTGGGACATATTTAGGATCCCCTCTACTATCTGGTATTTTACTCATTTGTGTAATTATTGTCTAGGGCAAAAACAGAATAGAATTCCAGAAAAAAAATAGAAGAATTAAAGAACTAGAAAAAATATGATTTTTCCAATAAATCTTTAGAGACAAAAGAGATTAACTTTTAGTCAATAGACCAGGGTTCCAGCCCCAGAACCAGCAAGTTACTTTATCTTACCTTGCCTTTACTTAACTCAACTGCCAGCATAAGATTTATGGAGGTTATTGTTAGGAATCCAGCCCAGCTCTAATATTCACTGTTGCTAAGCCATTTTGTTACTTATGTGCATATTATTTTATGTAACCAGGTCAATTATATTACATAGTTGTAGAAAATCCCAGGATGCTTTAAAATTTAATTTCAAAAAATTAAAAGAAGACCTACAGTTGTCAAAAGTGTTTATGTTTTGAAAAAGGAAAAATTCCATCCACATAAAAGCCACTGTACTTTAAATTGGACTGTTCTCCTGAGAGATCTTTACACAGTGGTTTGTATTGCCCCCTCAGGATCCATAATCCAAAAAGCAAACTGCATTTAGACTAATGATTAGAGTCACTAATGTGTGATATTATGATTCTATTAAGTTCTATCTTTGACTATTCATTGAAAAGGCATCAAAGGATTCAAATAAAGTCAGCTTGGCTTTAACACATTTAAAATTTTCAGACATAAATGATACAGCCTAAATTATCTTTTGGGGATCATCTAAACACCTGCTTTGTAGGACCCTCACACCTGCATCTGAATTTGGAATTCATTATGTCCGCTATGAAAACACAACATGGAACATCTCTAGTACTTTTACCCTGTGAGGATTGTTTTTCTTTTTATTAAGTCTAGGATTTCTTTCAATAAGGTCTATTTTCAGTTTTAGAGAGTCCAAGAGATTGGAATGTCATGGCCTCCACCGGTTTGATGATTGCTACACCATGTAATGAAACACTCATTCATTCACTCATGGCGATCTCATGGTGAAACATTAAGTATTCTCCTTTCTGAGTGGGTTAGCCTTAATTCCTCTCAAAGCACATCCTGAGACAAAATGTTCTATGTAGAAAATAGAAAACAGAAATGAGGAACAGTGGGATCAAGCAGGGGAACAGAAAAAGTCAATGCAAGGTTATACTGCTGAGTTGGCCACCACTAAGAATGGTTGGCGCTTTGTCTTACAGGATCCAAGAAATCTAAGAAATATGTCTAAGATTATTTCATCCAGGGAAAGAAAGGGAGGAGTGTTTGTTTATCATCCCATCCTCCATAATTCAAGTAGCCTTATGAGATATTAACAACTTTGCACTTCTAGATCATTGATGCCTGAGTCCAGATTAAATTTCTATGGGTATCTTATGATAAGCAAAAAATTAAAAATAAAATAAAAATAAATATGCTCTGAGACAAAAAAATAAGAAAACTTAAGAGGGTTTCAATATACACTTGTATGAAACTAGTTGAAGACAATGTGGAAATTATTAAAACAATGGCTGAAATAAGAGTTAAAGCTAAAAAGAAATCTTTTCTTTTAACTTTTTTTTTTTTTTTAGAAACAGGATCTTGCTCTGTCACCCAGGCTAGAGCATAGTGATGTAATCATAGTATACTGTAACCTCAAACTTCTGGGCTCAACTAATCCTCCCATCTTCACCTCCCAAAGTGCTGGAATGCAGGCATGAGCTATTGCACCTGGGCCCCAAGAACAATTAGGGTGATATAGAGAAGGGGACCAAAACAGTCCATTTCTTTAATTCTACATATAAGTGAATACTTTGCAGTAAATTCAATCCAGCACAATGTCCCATTCAAGATGAGTATAACAATTTGGTAGAATAACTTGGGATGTCTACTAGCACATGGAGCTCAAAGTGACCATGTGATAGTTCTAGTTTCAAATTCCTTGGAACTAGTACTGTATCCTCTAAAAAAACGAATTTTCCAATAGTGAGGACTTAAAAGATTCAAACTTTGCAGAAACGGGGAAAAAAAGTTCTACTAGTGAGTGGTTGGAAATAGTGGTGACAGAGGCCAATCTACTTCTATTCCTTGGTTCCAGACCAAAGCATTCAGGTTATCAGGGACACAAAACCACATTGGTGATCCCAGGTGCCTAGTACCATTTTTCACTATAGATTTTGGCCTCCAGGGGACACCTATGACTCAGCTTTTCAGAGATGCTAACTCTGCCCAGAAAGTATGTTCTTTATTGCCTAAAAGAAGTGCCCCTTCATTCACCCAGGGAACTAAATCACTGTGGAGTCTCATATAAATTATTCATGGCAACGTGTTCATTTCCTTGAGCCTTCTGACCACTTCCACTGTACTAGCAATCATGCTCCAGCTTCAAAAACACCCTAGTAACATACTAGCATGGAAGAATCTTGTCAGGATATTTACTCTCAAGAGAATGGGGGGTGTTCACATGCCAAGTTCTGTATATGTCCACCCCCTCACCCACCCAATAAAACTCTCTAGACATCCACTACTGCTCATGTTTTACCAATCACCACTAATATCTATTAACCATGTCTTTAAATTTATATAATGTTGAGCTATGTTTTGAAAGAGCACTGGTTGTATTTTCTGCTTGGGTTCTACTGAGTCCTAACCCTGGAATTTACCATGAAAGCAACAGTGGATGGTGGAGATAGGAGCAGACCCCACAGTTGGCAAATACAATTTGGAGAGGCACCTGCATTAGGTGCATCACCAATTATGAAGACATCTGTTATGTTTTATCCAAGAATCAGGATTCTTCCACTGACGTAGTGTATTTAGGAGGCTTTGGTAATCTGAGGTTCTAAGGCTCAGCTTTCGACCGTCTGTTTCCTTGGTTTCAGGGCCCAAGTCTTTTCTTTTTAGATCTCTGCCACTGACATAGAAAACTGTCAGAGTTGTGCACTGAGTCAGCAGCTCTGCTGTACTTGAAATTTAGTACTGGGACTTGTTTTTCACACTCTTTCCAGAGGAGAGAGGAAGTAAGGCTTCCTTTAATGCTGCAATGGAGGAACCTGGTCTCACAGCTTTCCTCAAGTTGGGAGCTGACTAACTATGCCTGCCCTTTCCTTTTGCTATGATTTTCAAATAATTTAATAAAATTCAACCTCTTTCATAACATTTATAATTAGAAATTTCCCAACACTATTTAAGTGTCCCAACTATCTTATAAATCTTCATATCTGACATGCCATTTACTACAATTACCCAAAGGTGAGTTTCTCACTAAATGTGGTGCAACATGCCGTAGGTTGACCTTGAATCCCATTCTTGGTACTGTGCTAATGTTTTACTCTCAATTGTTCCCCAGAAAAACTTGAAACAAAGACATATTGATGGTACATTATTTGAAAAGGTGATTCCAAGGGGCAGGAGTGACAGAGGGAACAAAACCAGAAAATAGGCAAAGCCAATGCAGAAATTTTTAATCAGGTTGCCCAACACCAAGGGCAACAGAAGCTCAGTGCAGCGGATGTTCTGAGAAGCCTTAGAAAATATTTCATAAGGAGAGAAAGGGTGCACATCACTTCCCTCATTCCTCACTGTAGGTAAAATATACAAGTTTACTGCAAAGGAAAGTAGAATTGGTTACAAATGTATATTCTTTGGCTGCATCCCAGCTCTGGGGGAGTAGAGACCACAGATCTGTGTATGAAGAGGCCCACGGGTGATTCTAACGTACATTCACATTTGAGGGTCACTGGACTATAGCAGGATTCTGCAAACAAGGTGACCAGTTATTTTTATAAATAAAGTCCCATTGGAACATACCTAGGTGTGTTCTTTTGCTGCTTGTAACTGTTTTCCCTGTAATAGGAAAATGAAATATTTGCAACAGAGAGCGTGGTCAGCAAAGAGTAACATGTTTACTCTCTAGCCCTTTACAGAAAAAGTTTTCTGGTCCCTGTGCTATAGAATTCAGGAATAGGGGCTTATTGTAGCACAGGGTGGATGCCAGCTGACTATATATAAACATATAGCCAATATGTACCATAGGATTTAAAAGAGAAAGAGATTAGTGGAGGGCAAACTACTCAGGGAAAGGTCAAGTTGGAGTATGAGGAATAAGAAGTTGAATAAGTGAAAAATAAGAAGAGGGGGGGAATCTGTGAGAAACGATAAACACCTCTGATTCATAAGAGTAACTGGCTTATATTAGGTAGTGCTGAGATGTCAGATGATTAGAGGTTTGGGTTCCAATTCTAGAACTCATAAAAACTTCATTTTATATTCCAATGTAAGCTATTTGTGATTTTTCTTTTTTAAATTAAAACTCCACCTCATTCATATTTTTAAGGTTAGAAAGGGAATATCTACATTTGAGTCTCAGCTCCTCTGCTTAATAATAGCTGAGTGACCTTGAGTAAATCATTTAACATCTCTGAGCTTCGCTGTATAACATTCTTGTATAAAAGTACGGGTGTGAGAATACAATTGTTAATATATTGAATATGAAAAATAATTGGTAGAATTTCCAGCTCAGAGTTAGGGGCTTATTCAGGAAAGGTTCTTAATGGTAAATACACAACCTGGTTTTACTCATTAAATGAGAAAAGAAACCCATGAAGGGATATTAACTAGCACATAGTGGTTAAAATATCACTCTTGGAATCCATGCAGTTAGGAATAGCGCTCATCTTTGCTATGGGCTGACACCAGCCAAGATGCTACGGTTACTCCTGTTGGGCATGGCCCCCACTGCTGACACTGATGAAGATTGTTATTCGGGCCCTATTACTGCTGCTGCTAGAAACCACAGGTCTCTATAGCTACCTTTGCAAAAACTCGCTTCCTCAGCTCATGTTTTCTCTGATAATTCTGTTTCCAAATTGGAGTTAGAGAAACAAGTTCCCAAAAGACTTCATGAGACTTATTCAATTAATAGAATGTAGCTCAAATATTGCATTCCAATTTTAAAGGAGCTCTCTCTCTCTCTACGTGAATGTATGTGGCTGGCAAAATGAGTTTTCAAGTGTCTTCCTTGGCAGGCATGATGACTGAAGGACATAATTCCTGAGATTGTTTTTGATGTAATAGACAACCAAAGGATAAGACAGATGTTTAGTACAAGGCTCGTTATTATCCATTTCCCTCCCACTCCTCATGCTTTTATAAAACCTACTGGTCTTCCCTGTTGATACCAAAACAGAATCACCCACAACAAAAGTCTCATTGATTTGGAGTTATATACTCACAGCCTATCATACATTTCAACTTCTTCTGTTGCAACTATAGGACACCATGAGAATTAAACAACAATGATATATGGAAAAATCACATTGCGTTACAGATAGCATTACAAACTTCTAAATGTAACAGGAAATTTTCTCATGAATGACTTCTGTGGAAGTATCTCTTAGAAGGAAATTGAGCTCAAAGACAATGTTTGAAATCCCCAACTTCATGGTACTGTTTTTCCCCTCCACGTAAATCCCTCTAAATGTTGTCTCATTTGTTATAAAGGCATAAATGAGTGAGAAGTAAACAGCCACTCTTCCAATAAAGACTAATAGGCAGATCCACTGTCTAATAAACCATGTATAAATACTCAAGGTTAAATAAGATCATTTAAGATCTCAAATTTTCATTTCTTCATTGTTTACAAATTACTTTCAAGGTAATTAGCAGATCAAGAGACTTGAGGTCTGTTTAACTCAGATCATCAGGTACTGGGGGGGATGCAGGGAAAAATATTTAACCATCCTGTGACCCACTCTTCACACTTTTAAGAGAAAAAGCTTTTCCTAGGTTCCAATGTTTGATGCTATAGACTTTATAGTGGTTGTACTTGTAGTTGGTGTGGTCTTGTTTTCACTAAATATTATAAGCAAATAGCTTGAAAAGGGATTGGAGAAAAGGCCTAGAAATAACAAAGTAAATAATGAAGTTAAACTGGTTAGTTTGAGGGCAAATAAAGACAACCTATTGCTTGTAATACGAGATAGTACTAATAATGGGTCATTCTGGTACATAGTAGGGACAGTGTCTTTCTGCCATCTGGCTTTTACTAATCTTTCCAAATTGCTGACCCAGAGCTACATTTTGAACCAGTGGAAACAAGAGTTTGTGGTGGGACCTCACATCTACTCTGTGGATAAGTCTATAGAAGATGAAGATTCTTTCCCATAGTCTTACTACAAGATGATTTCTTGGTAATTTGGGGAAAGCAGAGATGTTAAGTAATTTCTGACTGGAGATGACATTTATTTCTGTGTTTCTTTAATGTGCATTTTCCCTCTGCTGAGAACTTGAAATTCCCTAGAGGAAAAGATAACTTTTTTTTTCTTTTTTTTTTTTTAAGGGTTTTTGTTGTACTCCAGGAAAGAGAATATAAATCTAAGCTTTTGAAAAAACACTATGTACTCTCTATAAATTTATGTATTACCGTGTCATGAGGTTGGCTTAAAAAATATCCATTTGAGTTAGGCCCAAGGCTTTTATGCGTGAAAGGGAAACATTGCTCCTACTTCCAAATGAAAGCACATGCTAACTAATACATTGTATGAAACATCTGTATAATGTATAATATAAACGCATAGACTCTGTGATGGAACAGATGGTAAGACAATAGGAACCTGTGGAAAGCCCTGTCATCACCACAAAGCCATTCTAAGAAGTTATAGGCTAATAAGCTTATATTTATAATATACATGAGTTAATGGGAAGACATTATTATCTTTTGATTATTATAGGCCTCCATGGAAAATCAATATCATATAAAGTATGTTTCCTCTATTCTCTCAGCATTAAAAGATGCTTGGTGTGCACCTTCTTCCAAACTGACTGCCAAAGTACACACTGCAGGTAATTTGTCTTTTCTTATCCTCACTAGAATTCACCATTTTCTTCCTCTTCACCAGTAACAGGGAGGCCACCCCGGACACCCTTCCACACAGTCATCTGTCATTCTCATCACATCAGAAAAGAGAAAAGGCAAGCCTGAGTTTTTAATCCATTTATAGGCTTATCTGTGACTTAGCCCAGTTTTTCATCTTATCTTTCACCTAACAACTATAACTCCTTGATTGGTCTAACAGATATTGAATCCAAATAAAATCACCTCCACAGCTTTCTCCACATCCAGAACAACACAAGCCAGGGTAATTTATCTCTTCAATAGAAAATGTATCCAGAGATGAAACTAAGTCTTCTTCATGTGGTTTTTATGTGAGTGTGGTTTCCAGGGAAAACTCACCCTGATGTTTCTAAACCTTAGGATAGTAACTGGTACCCCTTGGATTCTGGCTTTGAGCACATTAGCTGTGTTCATGAAATCAAAGAAAGAGTAAGAGGAACTACTGGGGGATAAAAAATATTACCTGAAATTTTCTTTTAAAACTGAATTTCTTTCTTTATTTATTTTTTGACTGGACGTGGGTTTGAACCCACCACCTCTGGCATATGGGGCTGGCATCCTACTCCTTTGAGCCACAGGCACCACCCTGAATTCCATTTTTTAAAAAAAGACACATTCTAAATTATGTTTAAAAGGGGCCACAGAGACTGGAAGAGTAAGACCAAAATTTAATGAAGAGAAAAAGAGATTTCTTTATTTGAGTGAGCAAACAAATGCATCTTTACTTTGTGGTGGCTTTTCAGACTTCAAAGTAAAGAGAAGACAGTAAGTTGTCAGTTTGATGTTTCAATTACTTTAATTTCTCTATTCCAAAGGATGGAGGGTTAGAGAGGGAAATGGCAGGTCCACAACCCTGTTAAGGAAAGATATTTGGTGAGAGAGCCATAGAAAATGAACTAACAAAAATAATTTGCTTTAACCCTTCAATTTGCATAAATGCCTATATATATTAATGATGATGTTTGTGAAATAATAATGATAAAACGAATTATCCTGAAGCAGTGTAGCCCTTCACTTTAATGTAGAATACAATTTACTCCTTCCTGAATTTACAAGTATTTCTCTTAAAATCCTTGTCCTGGATTTATTTCCTTTCTACCTATGCAAAATACACTCTTCATTTCAATCACTTCTTTCATCTCATGGCTTGCTTTTGCTTGGTTCATAGTTTTACATGTGCAAAAGATAACTTTCTAAACTACTTACTGTGTTCTATGCACTAAACTACCATGGCTTCTTTGGAAGTGAAATAATATTCCATGTCTGTGAATTGGAAAATTAATATTATTAAAATGCCAATGTTACCCAAAGCAATTTATATATTCAATGCAATCCCTATCAAAATACCAATGACATTCTTCAGTGAAATAGAAAAAGAAATTGTGAAATTTATATGGATCTACTAAAGACATAAAATAGTCAAAGCAATATCCTAAGATAAAAGAACGAAATTGAAGACATTGCACTATCTGACTTCAAAATTTACTACAAAGGTATAATAATCAAAATAGTATGGTACTGGCACAAAAGCAGACACAGACCAATGAAATAGAACAGAGAAACCAGATATAAATTCATGCATTTACAACTAACTCATCTTCAACAAAGGTATCAAAAGCATACAAGGGAGAAAAATTTTTTTTTTCAGTAAATGATGCTAGAAATCTAGATATCAATACATAGAAAAATTAAACTGACCCCTATCTTTCATGTATACTCAAGCAAAATAAAAATGGGTCAAAAGATTGAATCTAAGATCTAAAACTATGAAACAACCAGAAGAAAATATTGAAAAAAAGTTTAAGGTCAGGGCGGCACCTGTGGCTCAAAGGAGTAGGATGCCGGCCCCATGTGCCAGAGGTGGCAGGTTCAAACCCAGCCCTGGCCAAAAAAATAAGTTTATGGACATTGGAATAGGAAAAAACAAAATGCGTATAACTTCAAAAGCATAGACCACTAAAACAAAAATATATAGCTATAATTATATCAATGAAACAAAAACTTCTGCACAAGAGAACTGATGAAAAAGTGAAGGGGCAACACATAGAATGGGACAGAGTATTTACAAATTATCCATTTAATAAGAGATTGATGATTAAGGACCTCAAACAACTCAATAGTAAGAAACAAAATAATTTGATTAAAAACAGGTGAAAAACCTGAACAAATATTTCACAAATATCACATTTTTCTCATTCATATGTGGGAGCTATAAAAGTGGATCTTATAAAGAAAAATATTAGATTGAAGGTTACCAGAGGAAGATAAGGGGACCAGAGAGGGTAGTTAAAGAGAAATAAAAAGAATATAAATGTACTTATTACCACTGACCTGTGTAAGTTATATGTTAAAAATTATAAATTATGTATGTATACCTTACACCAATTATCACTGGATCATATTCCTTCTTTATAACCAAAGTGTTCTCTAGATATTAACCTTCTACTACATCATAATCTACTGTTATGATGTTA
This sequence comes from Galagoides demidoff, assembly GCA_963574575.1. NCBI lineage: Eukaryota > Metazoa > Chordata > Mammalia > Primates > Galagidae > Galagoides > Galagoides demidoff. The sequence goes on from CAUYQV010072816.1 coordinate 18,292, forward strand.
ATTTAAAAACCAACTCATCAACTTTAAAAAAAGAAAAAGGCATGCCCTCAAAGCAGGAAGGAAAAAGAAAGGAAGACGAGAGAAGAGAGAGAGATTGAGGGAGAGTGTACACATGTAGAAATCAAGTATGGGCTGTGTTATTTGATCTTGATCAAGTGGCTCTGAGTCATAGGCCCCTATATGTGGTAATAACTCCTCCCTGCATGCAGGAAGTTAAGAATGAAAAACAGGAACATGCTTCCTCCTCTATCACAGCTTAGAGAGGAAAGAACTATTGGTAAAAACTCCTCATTATGTGGGCTTGGGGAGAAATTAAGGGAGAAAGAAAGTTATTCTTTCCACAACCATTTTGCCTGGATGTTTTATTTTTGTATTTATTTATTCACTTAGTATTATTTTTATGAATTTCTGGAAAGCAGAGCCATGTTTTAATTTATGTTCAGATCTCATCACTTAGCCTAGTCCTTAGCACTGAGTATATGTATAGTACACGGTTACAAGTAAGATGAGGAGACGGTATGAGATTCTAGGCTAATTCCTAGCTCAGGGTGGTCTGAAGAAAGCAGACCTTAACTCAGACCCCTAAACAAGGCATAGCAATTAGATGGAGGGCCAGGAGGGGGAAAGGGATTCTAGTCTAGATAATCTAAGTACACATGGACATAAAAACACTGAAACCTTGTGAAAACATCACTTAAATTTTTATTATTCTATTATTGTATTTTATCACTTATTTATTTATTTTGGAGATGAGAACTGGCTCTGTTACCTAGTCTGGGGTGCAGCAGTTTAATCATAGCTCACTGTAGCCTTCATTTTCCGGGCTCAAGTGATCCTCCTACCTCAACCTCCAAAGTAGTAACTGGTGCCTGCCACCATACACAACTGACTTAATTTCTTCTGCCATTTTTTTGGCCTTTCTGTAATGCCCTGGCTGCTGTTGATCTCTTGGCCTCAAGCTATCTCCCTGCCTAGGCCTCTATAAATGCTAGGATTATAGGCGCCAGCCACCATGCCCAGCTACCACTCAAATATTTTTAAGCTGCTATTTTCTAATTCTGGCAGCCCATCGAGATATTTCATTATATGAAGTAAAATATTAGAGCTGACTTTTCTAGTTTAGTCATATCTTTCATAAACTAACTGAATGATTGTAATCTTTTATCTCATGCTGTGCACATGCCAACCTTTCAATTCCTCCAAGCATCCAGTACAGATGGTGTCTTACTGCAGAGCCAACAACCATCACTCTATTTTACCAATATCTAAGAGACAGAATGATTACATTTACATCAATCAACTTGAATAATGGAGACAAAAATCACTACATTATTACAAAATAAATGTCTCTGACTTCCTAGAGATGTGTCTGTGATTTGCAACATTGGTGATAATATATGGAGTCAGTCATGTGACAACTTTCTATTCTGTTGAGTCAGAGGTGAGAAATAAACCTTTTTTGAGAAAACAAGCAAAAAAGTGACACGTGACTTAAAAAATCTTAAGTTGTCTTTTGAGGATGAGACAGTGTTCCAACAGGGATTTGGCAGAATTACTCAATTGTCTAACGCTGCGGTTGTGTCTCCATACACCAATGGCTAGATGTGTTGACTAATGGGGCAAAAAGCCAAAACACCTACTTAGCATCTTGTTCTCTCCAGGTATTTTCCCAAACTTCCATAGCCTGTGATTTGACTAAGATCCTAGTTACAGGCTGAAGTATTATAATTTTGTTGTCTTTATGATCGTGTCTATCTATCTAATTGGCAAGACTGAACCAGTCTATTCTGTCTGAAAATTAAAAAACAAAAACAGAGAAGAGGAATAACCATTTATTAACCTGTGTTTCCTCTCAACATATAGGTTATGTGTGTTCACAAACACTGGTGTTCCTTTTAAGGCCACTTAATGAACAAGAAAGAAATTGCCTTAGTGGGTATTTTATTGGCTCCTACTTGCTAGCATCTGCAGATAGTGTCTATATGTTAAACAATGTTTTTAAAATGTTATAGCTATTTAGATGTTTTACTTTTTTGACTTAAAATATCTTGCTCAAAGCTATAATTATACTAATTAGAAGATATTGTCCCACTAATCAATGGGAATATCAACAATATCTTCCTGTATTGTTCCCAATACAGCAATATCTCCCTGTATTGATCCCTAAATAGCACAAAATACTGACTAGCTAAATTATTAGCCCTCAGTATGTCATATTGGGTTGGTTGAGGAACAGTGGTCTTTGCCTTTTGCCGAACAATTACATCTCACTTTTCCAAATGCACAATTTATACACTGAATTATGTAATAATCATGCTGTATCTTGTTTTTTCTTTCTTTCTTCTTATGCAATGTACTCATTTAGTTGTTTTGGAGTTATAGGCCAATGGAAAAAAATACAATTCTCCATTTTATTAAAATTAAGAACTCTTCTCAGCAGTAAGTTAAAAACAGCTGAACAAAAACATTTCAAACTTGGCAGGTGGCTAGGACTCCTGAGGAATCATGTCACAGTTAAGTTTCAAATGAATGTTTGAAATTAACGTTTGGAGCTTTTAAAGGCTCCTTCTGGGTCCAAACTCTTGGCAGATGTCAAGAGTTTAGAAAATTATTTTGGAAAAAAAGAAACTAGCCCAACCCTCTTTTCACTCCTGCTCAGGCAGATTAAACCCAGGGCTAAATCAGCAATGGAGTTTAAAAGAGAAGAATCCTGCCATAGTAACTTAGAAAGACCTTCATTTGTATGACCCAATGATTGAGGTGTCCAAGGCAACATTATGCAATTGGAATCATCTCAGCAAGAGATCTAGTCCTAATTTGGTGAATAATTAATTGCATGAATTTAGGAAACTCCTTTATCTTTTCTAAATTTCTCCATATATCTAATGTAGATCATAGTAATAGCAATTGAGTTTTAATTGAAACATTTTTGAAGATACTTGGAGAAGATATATTAAGTTAAAATTATTTTGCAGAGCACCCCACCATCCCCCCCCAGCCAATTACACAGGATTATTAGATTGCCTCAAATTATTTATTTGATTTTATTTGCATAGATTTGATTTAGTTGATTTAGTTGACATCTGAACTGATGTCATTATCAAATCCAACATTTAGGACTATATTTATTCAGTGCCAGGGAAGTCAGCCCTGCAAGATGAGTCATTTTAAAGACTGCTGCTGTCAAGGTGATGAAATTAGCCATGGTGCCAGTCTGATTTAGGTAATCTGAGGATCAAAGTATCTGACCCAAACAAAGATTTAATCATTTCCATTTTCAACTTTGTTAGTAATTTGAGTTTTCACTCAGATGATGCAATCCAAGCCACATTGATGCAGTGGGAAGAATGGGAAATAAATGGAACCACAGACAAGAAATATAAAGACTAAAATAGTATGTATGGAAAATAGAGGAAGAATTTAAGTAGTTTTTAAGAGAAATCACAATGTTCATTAAAACTATCATCAACATATTTGTTCCACATAGAACGAGCAAAGTATTACAATACATAATGTGAAACAGAAAGAGTAAGGAGGTGTAGTACTCACAATTTAAGAATCCTGTAATGCAGTGGCCATCACTGCCATAAAATTAATAATCATAAATGGAATATTTGTTATGTTTCAAGTGAATGGTATGAAGGGTGATGGTAAAGGAACTCAGAGAAGAAAAATTATCTTTAGGATTTGGGAAGTCAGTGAAGGACCCATAGCAGAGCCTTGCTGTGAGCAAACAAATCACTCAATGTAAACAACAAAGGTTTTCTATGTACACTTTATGCCAAAGCATTCTGGGACTAAATGAGCGAGCTATCTGGGAAATGAGAGTAAGTTGGGAAAAAGTAGTAAAGGTTAAAGTAACTTAGCATGGCAATTGTGTAGAAATCATCAAAATGAAGAATAGTTAAATTTATTTGCAACTTTTAAGGACCTTGGATGGGATCCAAATTGGCATCAGTACAGATATTAACTAAGATGAAATGCAAGTACAGAGGCAGCTACTTTCTTGGACTACAGATTTGTGGTTATATGATGGACTATCCAGGTTAAAGAAGGATTCTGGCCAGCAGCTTGGAGCAATAGAAATCAAGACTGGCAACCAAGGGAAAAGGTGGCGCTGCTGCAGGGCCGGTCAACACCACAACCCTTGGGACTAGAGAGGGAAAAGTGAACAGTCTCTACCCAAACAGATTGAGTCTCACAGTGCCATTGGAATGGATTCTAATCTCACTGGATATTCATAGTCCACAAACCCCAGTAAATCATGACTGAGACCTCCAAAACATTGCTAAATTTAGTTTCCATTTATAGAAGAATTTTGTCTCTACCTTAACTTGGAGCTTTGTGGTGGGTTGTACATTCAGGAAAGTAAGGCTTGGGACTGAGAAGAATTGACTTTATGAGTGCTTTGCACTTGTGGTTATTGCTCATTCAATTTGAATTTTCCCTGAAGTCCCAGGCCAGCATGGAGCAGCAGTTAGGGCATGGGGTGGGACTATTTAAGAGTTTATTCCTCCACTGTCAGAAGTAACTTTTCAGGGGCGGTGCCTGTGGCTCAAAGGAGTAGGGTGCCGGCCCCCTATGTTGGAGGTGGCGGGTTCAAACTCAGCCTCATTCAAAAACTGAAAAAAAGAAAAAAAGAAGTAACTTATCAGTTCACAACCCACATAGACCTATATTTAGTACAAAGTAGTAGTTACTATAAGTCCTTGATTTCATCCTCAAAGTTATATTTATTCTGTGAGACAGATGTTAAATCCAGAGATTAATACTACCATAAGACTCAGTTTTATTAGCACATTGTAGAAAACTGTGCTAATTAAACACACACATACACGTCTATTCATATTTACATTGTAATGGGAAAGATGGCATTTCTAAGATATCTTCAAATAATTAACTTTGTTATTTTTCAAGCCTTGTTCACTCAGCCTATTTATGGAGGTCTGTGCTGCTAACATTTTTGTTAGATGCCTGCTAGACAACTGATAGGATACAATGGAACAGGAATTCTCAGCCTGCAGAGCTCAAGAGCCTCTTAATCAGTGAATAGTGTGCTGGCAGGGCGACAGTCCGAGATGCCGTAGGAATAGCTATGCAATAACTCAGACCGGCTGCCAAGTGACAACATTGCATGCATAACCCAGGAAGAGAAAAAAATTCAGCTATTCCTCTGCTGTTTAACGCTGTTCTTTTAAGAGTTGTTAATCCTTTATGTTGCCATGAAACTCTTAATCCTCTTCACCATATATACCATTTATTCTTCATCACTCAGGAGACAAGATGGAGATATATAACATATTTAGGAGGGAGGAAACTAGAGACAAGAGATTAAGAAATATGATACATTCCACCTTGACCATGAGAAAACAGAAAGTACAACTCATATCCCTTGCTTCTTAGACCCACTCTTCATACTACAAGACACTGCTTACCAAGTTTTCTCAAAAATCAAAATTCATTGCCTACCTATTATGTCATTTTTGACTGTTTCTTATCTCCTAAATCATAGGTGCACATTTTTCTTATAATCCTAATATGCCAAACTCCTTTTATAATCCAAGAATATTCTAATACATATTAAAATGTGGTTTATTAAGAGGAAAGTGACTTAGAGCTTATAGCTCTGTGATTTTTTTTTCACTCATAAAACATTATCAGTCATCTTTAATTAAATATTGGTCCATACAGGCAACTCTCCAATAGCAACTTGAAGTGTACTGGGCTCTTGGTAGAACTGAATAGTGTGTGGAGGTTTCAATGAGACTTGATACTTTTACTCAGGGAACTTACAACTCATGATAGACTGATATTTGTGACCAGTTAAGGAAAATTTTACATAACATGAAAAACATAACTATAAAGAGATAACCAAAGGATTGCAGAAATTTGAAATATCAGAATATTCAAAATTGTATGAAAATATTTAGTAAAGATAGTACGTAGGAAGAAATACTTCAGCCATAATTTAAAGGGCATTCAGATTTGGATTTCTACATTGGAAGGGGCATATGTATTTCATATCAGTGAAAGAAAATGAGAAGAGACTACCATTAGCAACTCTTGTACCCAAGTCAATAGTCAATCCTTTTTTTTACCATTTATACATTAATGCATCTATACGGTACAATGTGCTGATTTCATATAGAATTAGGACCACTTACATCACACTGCTTAATATATGCTTCATCTCATTTACATAATTATTGTGTTAAGACATTTATACTCCATACTTAATAGATCTGACATGTACCCTTGCATTATGCACCATAGGTGTGATATCACCATTCACCCTCCCTTAATCAGACTTCCCCCCTTCCCTTCTCTTCCCCCCTCCTCCCTTCTTCATCCTGGGCCATAGTTGTAATCTATTCTTCATATGAAAAGGTAAGTGATTGTAAATTGGTTTCATAATAGTACTGAGTACATTGGATATTTTTTCTTCCATTCTTAAGATACTTTACTAAGTAGGATATGTTCCAGCTCCATCCATGTAAATGTAAAAGAGGTAAAGTTTCCATCTTTTTAAGGCTGCATAATATTCCATGGTATACATACACCACAATTTATTAATCCATTCATGAGTTGATGGGCACTTGGGCTTCTTCCGTGACTTAGCTATTATAAATTGAGCTGCAATGAACAATCTGGTGCAAATTCAAAACCACTTTGAGATATCATCTAACTCCAGTTAGAGTGGCTCACATAACAACATCCCAAAACTACAGATGTTGGCATGGATGTGGAGAAAAGGGAACACTTCTGCACTGCTGATGGGAGTGCAAGCTAATACGTCCCTTTTGGAAAGAAGTATGGAGAATACTCAGGGATCTAAAAGTAGACCTGCCATTTGATCCTGCAATTCCTCTGCTAGGTGTATATTTAATAGTCAATCTTTAATAAGTCTTGACATTATCTATAGGAAACATGAGAATTCAAATTATACTTCAGCATTTTATATTATTATATAAAATGTTGAGAGCATATGGAGATCAGATAGGTTTAAGTTTGAGTCATGGCTATCCTTCCATCTAATGTGTACTTGAACAAATAGTTGAAACCATCTGACCCTGTCTGTAACATGTGGATAATTTTGTCTACCTAGCACACTGTTGGGGAGTATAGTGTGTGTGAAGTACTTAGCATAGAGCCTGTCATTCATTACAGCTTTGTGCTATCATCTGAGCAGATGTCATACTATTATCTGTTGGAAATAGTGGCAAATCTTTGTGCTGCTTTCATTAAAAGTGCTTAAAATACCAGACTGGAATTTAATTAAACTTTGCAAACTTCCAACATTTTGAACACATGCAATCAGTGGATTAAGACTGAGCAGACGTTCTGTTGACTAATGTCCTATTTTGCTTCATGCCAATTGCCTTGTTTGAGCTCAAAATCTGTATTTTTATTAAAAATAGCCTAAATCATGTGACACATACCCTATTGGCTCTCATTTTTACTAATTTATTTCTCAATAGTTTTCTTATTAATAAAATTAAAATGTCTGTGTCATGTAACTAAGTATTTCATAGTACAAACTTGATTAAGTATGTCTAACTTACAGACATCTCAAAGGCTTTTGAAAAGTGCAATATTCTTTAAGAATGAATGGATTCACAGCTATAACATAGCAACAATAGCATTTGGCCTTATTTCAGATGCAGATTTTGTGCAGATTCCAGCCACCTTCTTCCTGGCATATTGCCATCAGATTTATAGGTGATTGGGATATATTGCTAGAGATTGGTCGACTTTGCAAGTTTTAAAGCATTGATAGAGAAGCAGAGCATTCTAGGTGAACTGGATGGGGCTGTCCACACCCAGGGTTATAGACAGCCATCGCTACTCCAGGACAACTCAAGGAGTTTTTTTGGTTTAATAATATCATGTATATTATGAAATATATCAAATATATTACGAAACATAAACCCTATCTCAAACAGCTTTTAGAATATATCTACTTAGCATATATATTATCATTGACATTTATGAAGAAGGGAATTTATTTAAGATGTGGGACTAAGACTCAATGCTGGAGGTGATCAGAGATGAGGATTAACTTAAATTTAGTATTAGGAAATTGGAGTTAGGTTTGGGAGAATCAATGGAATTCTAAGGCGTATTTCAATGTTACATTTACTGGTAGAGTTAAGGGTATAGAATATAGTGGATAACAGAAGTGGCATTTTAAAAGTCAGTGAAATAAGAAAACATAATATTTTGTTGATCTTTCAGTATTGGTTGGACCATAAGATTTATTTGTTGAGGAGAGAACAATCCATGTGGTTGAAAGGGGCTCTGCTGGAGGAATATTATGTTGCATTTTGACTGTCAGGCTGAGTTTTATCACTTAATTTCACATTCATTCAACATATAGTTTTTGAGTATTTACTCTGTACCAGGCAATCTACTCAGTACATTTTGGAAGAGAATGTGGATTAATTGACATATAGAGATTGCATGCTCAAACACAACAAAGAAAGGTTTTGTTTGTTTGTTTTTGATTAATCCAACTTGAGCTGAGAAACTAAGAAGTAGAGGTTTCCCTAATATAAAATTGAGCAGAATAATTTGGGGGCACTCATAAAAGGTGATAGCAGGTGGCCATTCATGTCTGTTTCTTCCTTGCTTCAATCTGAATAAATTGCAAAGCCATAGTCTACAAACATTTCCTGCTATTTATATGACATATTTCTCCTTTGTTATAAAGGGTAAAGAGCCATATCAAAGCAAGATTCCCTGAAAAATTTTAAAAGGCATTAGCTAGGTGATGAGAACTTATCATGCAATGGAAAACAAAAAATATATCTGAGTGTGAGGGTTCTGGGGGACCATCTCTGTATCACCTCGTCTGTACGGAAACTACCTCCAAAAATTGCCTCAACAACTCCACACTTGAGGGCAGTGTTCTGCAGCAAATCTGGCAAAAAAGCTCAGGCAAAGGCTGAGCCTGGATTCAGATTTATTGAGAAGCTGGGCTCCATTTCCACATACACATTATTCTTATTGAGAGGCATCAAAGCTTTGTCAAACTCTACAAATGTCTTTTAAATGACCATGCAAGTGAAAAGACAGTGAAATGTGGGAGTCAACCCTCAATGCAGTTGTAATAATTTCACCCTTAAATCTGAGGTCCCAACTCATCTAGCCACAGAAATAACACAATTAGCATGCAAAATATAAAGAAATGTTAGTGACCTCAGACCCCTTCTTTGGCTGGTGCTTCGCTGTTCTTGTCTGTGTTCCCTAGGCTAACTCCACAGAAGGAGGGCAGCGAGTGAGCGCTAAGAGATTTCTGTAGAGTCTCTTTTACTTTTGGTAATTGTGTCACTGTAGAAATCCAAATCTTCTAGGAGAGCAGGGTTTTTAAGGAGAAAAAAATAATTCAGTGATAGGAAGCTGAAGTTTTCTAAAGTATATGCAAATATTTAATTATAAATAAATGTGAGCTTGCTATGTATAGGCACGACCATGTGTAAATCTGTTTGTGTCTGCGTATACATGTGTGTGTCCAGAAAGACATTAATTTAACTCACCCAGATATTTATTTCTGGATATGAGTGTTGGAACTACATCACACAAGCATCTAAATTTCTATCCCAAATGCTATTCACGACTGTAGACAATTAAATACTTGTAGTTACATGGGGAAGCAAAATCAATAGCAGGCTTTCTAGTTAAACGTATGTCCCCATTCATACTTTTAGCATTTGTCAGTTTCAGAAGGAATTTCCACTGATGAAATTTATTCAGTGTTTTACTCAGATGGATAAAGTCCTGAAATTTGGCTGCCTTTATTAAGCAAACCATAGTCCCAGTTAGCCACTTTTTCTCAGGTGGGAAAAGAAGTCTACATAGGGTAAAGAAATGTGTTTATTTCCTAACAGTTCGATTAACTTGATCCATAAACCCTCAGTCTATTAAGGATGTACAAGCATGTAACAAAAATGGGATTGGCCCCAGTATCCCAGTGATCTTAGTTTTTTTCCAGAGATACTCTAAAGCTAAGGCAGTCATTTGGTTCTTGGGAGTCACTGGTTCCAAAAGAAGCGAAATGGAAGCAGATGGAGCAAAATAATAATGGTTCCTTAGCATAGAATTTAGAAAATGGTTAGTAATACTAATGGCTAACATTTGAATAGGCCTGGTTAAAGGTGTATTTACCGATCTCCATATCTCTCTATTTATTTTTTTCTCTATCTATGTTTCTTTCTCTCTCTCCTTCTTTTCTTGCAATAGCTTTGTGGGGGAAAAAATATGGCAGGTTTTATTATAACTCTTATTTTGCTGATGGAGAAATGAAAAGTATAAAGAACTATTCAATTTGCCTTAATGAAGATTGAAAAACTGGCCCAGGGAAGAGTGAGGATTTGAATCCAAGTCTCCTGGTACTGTGAGTGGTTTTCTTTATTATTATTATTTTATTAAATCATAGCTGTGTACA
>CAUYQV010072823.1:0-38076 GCA_963574575.1 Galagoides demidoff
AATGTTTTAAAACTATAACTGAGAAAATGACATGAAGGCTGTGTTGATCAGTTTGATGGAAGTATTTCGGATTGCATGTGAAAACCCCACACTGTACCCCAGAAGTGTATTAATGTACATAGTTACCATTCAATAAAAAAAGAAAGAAAAAAAATTCATGTAAACACATTTAATACCTGCTTAAGATCTGTTTTTCATCCTCTGAGCACCTATGCGCGATTGTTGGTCAGTGCTTTAAAGGGCAGGCACTATTACTATCACTAGACTACTCTGTAGATGAGTTCCTCCTTCTCTGGAATGTTAACCCCTTTGCTACATTAGTCCTAACACATTTGACTCACACTCTCAAGAGAGAGTTTCTTTTGCTCTGTATTATGTATCGTGATTCCAATATAAGGTAACAGCTATTCCCCCCACACCAGAAACATAGCAAAATAATAATGATAGACATCACCTACTGAGAACTGAGAACAGCCTATGTACCTATCATTATGCTTAGCATTTAATGTAATCTAATCTTCACCGTAACCCTATCAGGTGGCTGCTATTCTTTTTTTTTTGCAATTTTGGCCAGGACCGGGTTTGAACCCTCCACTCCCGGTGTATGGGGCTGGCACCCTACTCCTTGAGCCACAGGCGCTGCCCACTGCTATTCTTCTTTTCTTTTCACAGAAGAGGATACTGTACTTGAGACTGGTTAACTACCTGATCCAAAGTATTAAAGTGGACAAGCAGTAAAAATTCAGACCCAGTTTCTTTTTAATACAAAGCTCTCCTTTTCTTGATGGACATGGAACCCAATAATCATGAAAACTGTCTGTGGGAGATATTTAAAAGTATTAATAGCATGAAAGGGTTAAAGTATTGACTTTAAGACATGGTTGTCTCAGGGATTCTAGCTTTTTGATAACGTCTAAAAGCAATCAACAAATCGAACAACTTAGACATCCAAGCTCTTTTAGGTCTTTTGTTTTTATATTTATACATGAAATTTAAGTTCCTTTCCCCTTCCCTGTTGGAAGAGACTAAAAATGGCCCAGTGAGGGATGGTGTCACTACTACTCTTCCTGATGTATCAGGCATTTTATTTCCCTCCACCTTTATTCAGTCCTACCAGGGCTGCCTTGACAGCAATCAGCAGAGTTTCAAGCATGCTCTTGATTAGCTCATGAGAAGGCTTTTTGCTCATTAGTTTAGATATAATATTTGCTAATACTGCCTGATGAATATTCAGCAACAGACCAGTATGTGATACCTCCTCAAAAGGAGAAAAAAAACACAACGGTCCACACCTTACTGGCAAACGCAAGCCTAAACTTCCATCGATCCTCCTGGTTACAAAAGTCAAACAAGCCCCTAGCAATTGTTCAAGGGTTAAAGAACCCTGTGAATTTTGCAAGAAACATGGATGAAATAGAAAAACTGTCTTAAAACATTTATAAGTCATAAACTGCTTTGGAGGGAATCAAGGTTGACCAGAAAACTTCAAATGCATGAACAATGTAGCATCGAGGTAGCCGATTAGGACGCAATGCACAGGCTCTAGAAGACTGCAGCGGTGGTTTGCAGACAGAATCGTAGAGTGCAAGACCCAGAAGATACTTGATTTTACAATGAACAACCACATCCTAGAGAGGAAGACAGACAAAACAGTGAGCTCCAGAGGCCGACTCCTGGTCTGGACCCAATTTGGGACCACGCCAGGGGCAGCTGGGAAGATGTGGAGCCACAAGGGCAAGTGGTAGACAAACCAAATGCAGCTGCAGAGGATTTCACATCTCAACAGTCTATCGCAGGGGTTCTCTACCCTCCCAGTGCCACAGCCCTTTCATACAGTTCTTCATGTTGTGGTGACCCCCAACCATAAAATTATTTTTGTTACTACTTCATAACTGCAATTTGGCTACTGTTATGAATGGTAATGTAAATATCTGACATGCGGGATGTATTTAGGTGACCCCTGAGAAAGGATCGTTCAACTCCCAAAGGGATTGCGACCTACCGGTTGAGAAACCCTGGTATATGGTCTGAGAAAAGAAGGAAAAAAGTTCTCAGGAAGATGCCATTTGATGAGTACAATAAATTTAAACACAGGACAGAGTAATTTGGAGAAAGAAGATTCCAGCTATGTGATCACATGTCTAATATCCAGGGAGACAGGGGGTTACGTGATACGATGTCCTACACATCGTCTGACAGGCAGCTGCCTCCCTGGCCTCCACCCACTCACTGCCAGTAGAACCTCCCTCAGTCAAGGCAAAGAAACAAGTCTCCAGACACTGCCCAAATGTACCCTGCAGTGCAAAAATCACCTCTAGTTGAGAACCATTGATTTAAATATTTCTGCTTTATTGGTGAGGATTTCCCATAGGTCACAAAGCTAGCAGAAGAACAAACCAGAACTTGATTTCTGGTAGATGTTAACTTCAGGACTAATGCCTGTTCTATCACTACATTGTGATGCTCCGGTGAAACGCTGCCTTTCTGACAAGAGCCTATCAGGCAAAGATCCAACCACTCCATTTATAAGTTCTAAAAGAAGTCCAGTGAAAGAAGATGAAGGAAATTGAGTTATCCTTTCAATTTTCATGAAATGGAAAGAACATATCGTTTTCATTTTCACCAGGCTATCTATCTTCAGATGATAATGGAACAGAGAGACTTACAGAATTTAGCAGTTCTGCCAAAACATGTACCTTTGCTAATTAACCAATTAATTAACTAATTACTTTCTGTTCTCTTAATTGGGATTCCGTAATGGGACAAAGGTGAGGCTAACTAAAGATTATGCCCTTATAGCTACAGCCTATGTTAATATTACATAACAATAATAATGGGCAAGATTAAATCTAATGCTTACTATATGCAAGGGAGGTGTTATTCTAAGCACTTTTCATGGAGAAGCTCATTGGAGATTTATAACATCCTCGTGATTTAGGCACCACTGTCAATCAGATTTTTTTCAGAAATGCAAAATAAATGAAGGCATAGAGAGGTTAAACGACACAAAGTCTTTAAGAGAGGGTGTGCTGATGCAGACTCTGGCTGGCTGAATCCACAATATCCTTAGGTAAGCAGGCAGTAAAGGCCAGTAGTTCAGGGTTTGGGCTTTGAATGAAAAAACAGGAATGGACCATAGCTCTGCTGGCCACTTGCAGTTTCTTAATTGAAAAATGGTGGAAATAATACGTCTCTGGTAGGAGGACGAGGATTGAATGATATAATTTGTCCACAGCATAATCACAGTGCTTAGAAAACAGTCAATGCCCATTGAATGCTGGGCTTTTAAAAGGTAATTGTTTGCTTTTGATATCTAAATTTGTGAGGTTACTATTAATCAGTGTGCAAGCTTCTAAAAGCCAAATTCCATGAAGATAACTATATAGATAATCCTTTATTTCTTCTTCATTTCTTTCAATACACAGTCTACCTCAAACCCACTTCCATGTTACTGAACGAATATATTTACTTTGTACACTCATCCTGGGCTTTCTACCAAAGAATTGTTCCATTTGCATACATTGATCATATTTAGCAAATGCCATCGATTCACAAATCCATTAATATAGGAATTCTTCTCCTCTTACAACTGCCTTTCAAGTGGTTTACAGATGCATCCAAGGAGCAATAAAAGCAAAGGCATGCCACAAACGTAAATTAGCACTAATAACCTCTATATCAGACTGGCCGGAACACAAATGGCATGATCGCCTTCACAACAACAAGATGTTAGACTGAGAGAGTTTTTAAATATATCCTCCTCTCTTCATTTATGACTAGACCCTTGGTAACATACTCTCAGTTGCTGACATTTGGAAAATTGATGGGAAAGAGGTTTACAAAAAAAGAGAAGGATTCTAAAAAGAGAATAGCTCTAATGACTGGACTTTTCTCTGTACATCTCTCCCATCTTGAGCAGAGAGAGTTTCCTTTTTCTCATCAGACCACAATGACTTGAAGGACAATGAGTATCCTTGAAAGAGAAAGTAAAGGTCAATTTTAGTCGAAAACCCCAAGTTATGCAGGATTTTCTTTAGATTGATGAGTTGGCAAATATTATTCAGTTTAGAAACTATGATTGGTGGCTGTGGCCCGAAGTGAAGGCGCTCACAGGAAAAGGGACATAGAGAAAAAGGCATGAAGAGAATAGGGGGGTGATGACAATGTGGAGACCAAAAAAACGCAAATCAAAGCACTAGCACTAGATTAAGAAGTAAAAGAGCAAATGTGAGTGGGCAAAGGAAACAAAGAAGAAGATGGCAATGGAAGGGAAACGACAGAGGAGAAGTGCTGGGAAAACAAAGGCAGGGGGAGGCCAGGGCAGCAGCATCAATCTCCAGTAGAATTTGGAGAATAAGTGATGGGAACCGGAGTGGTATTCTAGGAAAACTAAGTATAATTCCTGACATTACACACTCGGATACCCAATATGACTTTGGGGAGTAGAAGAAGCTCTGACAGTCTCCCTGGATGAAGCAGAATCAGGCTTCAGACAGGACTGAAGAATAAACAGAAGTTAATCAGGGAGAAAAAGACCCATTAAGATTGTGTGAGATATTGAAACTAGTGCATGCAAGGGCCAGGAACAAGGGCAAACACACAGCATCTGGGGGACTGAGAGCAGTATTAGGGACAGAGCAGGGGAGAGGCAAGTAGAGCCAGAGCACAAGGGGCCCTTTGTTCAGGGAGACAGGGGAAGCCACTAGAGGGTGACCAGAGCATTGCTGTGTGTAGAGGGGGTGGAGAATGCATGGCTGTAAGAGTGGATAGAGGGTCAGGAACCAGTTAGGAGGTTGTTAAAATAATCTAGATGAGAGGAAATGATAGCCCAGGGTGTTAGTTCCCAGAGGTTTGTGGCTTGGGCATCTGGTGCATGGCATTTTCAATCTCTATGCAAGCAACTTGGGAAAAGGAAGAGGCTGCTGGGTGTGAGGATGAAGGTATTGGGTTCAGTTTGGGAATTGTTGTGGGTCTGTAGAACATCCATGCTGATTAATTCTGATCTC
This sequence comes from Galagoides demidoff, assembly GCA_963574575.1. NCBI lineage: Eukaryota > Metazoa > Chordata > Mammalia > Primates > Galagidae > Galagoides > Galagoides demidoff. Next base: position 5,007 of record CAUYQV010072823.1, read on the forward strand.
TTTTCTTGTAAATAGTATTTGAAATTCCCTTTTCTCATGCTTCTCTTGTAATTCCATAAAGATCCCTTTGTTTCAACAATTGTGAGTGATGTGCATGCATTCGTATAGTTATAAAGAGCAGCACGGTGCAAAACAGAAAATTGCAGCAAAATAAATGCAGAGTGTTTTACACTTCTGTAAGAAACTTATTTCTCCTCTTGTGCTACTTTTGACTTTCATTAGACCATAAGATATAAGTTCCTGGAAAGTAAATTTACATTTAAAAGAGAGTTTCTGGCTGAAAATTATGGCCCCTTTACACAGATTTGTGACATTGACAAAGATTTGAGACTTAACAGAAGATGAGAAATTACGGCACCAAGAATTTGTATAACACTTAATAGATTGTAAAACAATGTCTGTTCATTGCACTTCATTTAATCCTCACATTCATTCACTCAGCATTTAACTAATATTTGATTGCTCTCTGATAGACACTCTCTAGGGAATGGGGACACAGGAAAATTATATTCCCAGAAGAAAGATATACAATACACAAGCAAAAGATAATAAAGTTGCAGATAGTATAAGGGTTGCAAAGAAAATAAAACAGGATAAAATAGTGAAGTAAGTTGAGGTGAGAGGGTTATTTGCTAATGGATAAGGAATTCAGATGACATCTCCAGACAAGCTGTCATTTTAGCAGGGACTAATTTTCATAAAAAAAGCCAACCTATGAAGATCATGTAGAAGGCATTATAGGCGAAAGGAAAAGCAGGTGCAAAGGTCCTGTGGTAGCAATAAGATGGCATATGTGAGGAATGCAAAGAAGACCTGCATGGAGTGAATGTGGTGAGAGAGGAAAGGTAGGAGATGAGATTGGAGAGGAAGACGGGAACTGAGGCATATGGGGCCTCAAAGGCCACCGTCAGGGGTTAGAGTTTTAAACAAGGGCCATGACAAGGATGGTCGTATCCAGGGAATTACATGATTTAACTTGTGTTTATTACAATCTTACCCTGGCTTCTCTCTAGATAATAGATTATAGGTGAGCAAGCATGAAAGCCGGGAGGCCCATGAGGGAGGCCATCACAAGTGTCCAGGCAAGACATGTTGGTGACTTCTAGAAGTGAAGATGGCGAAAGTACACTTTTTGACATAGATTTCCTTATTCCTGTTTTATAGACGAGGAACGTGAGGCTCACGGAGTAGCCATGCCAATAAACTGTTCAAACGTTCAACAAAGATCTGTTTGTCAGGAGAAGATGCTCCCCCTGCCTCCAGCTCCTGTGTTATCCTGTGTACAGAACTTACTCGGTTAGTCCTTCTGCTGATCCGCACCTGCTGGGGTTGTTTGATTGACTTCACAAACTAGAGCCTGGAGTTTAATTCTACAATCAGGAATCATTATATTGTTTGTAAACAATGACAGACTATGATAAATATGCATTCTGGTTAATTACTGCCTTCCCATGTGCCGTCTTCCCTTTCTCATTTCCATCATCCTGTCACAGCTTAATACCTGATTGTGCTCCCTCTACAACAGGGAGAGAAAAAATAGCTGCAAACACATTGAAATGCAAGAAGACAGCCTTGTACCCTGATGGGTTCTTGGGAACGGGAGGCAAAACTCAAGTTCAAACACTATTAAAAACTAACAGGTTTTCAGCATGTTCAGCTTTTTATCATTCCTTTTCTTTGTGCACTAGGGTTGTCATTCAAGGGACAGCCCTTTTATGGTCCAGCCCTGGAAGCTGAATGAATAAGCAAACAGGAAATGAAGTTCCATTCACTCTAAGACATTTGGCTTTATTCTTTTTTTAAACAGCAGGACCAAGGAGTAGTTAGTAAACATTCTAGGATGGGGTTCCTTTATCCACAGAATAGCAGTCTCTGCAACAGAAATCTTAGAGCTTAGACAGCCTCCATATGGCTTATTAAATACCCACCATTCACATATGGTCCAGGGCAGGTGCTGTGGAAACCAAGCAGCAGGACTCGGGAAAGGTGGTTTCTCTTGGTGGGGAAGAGCCCGGACTGTCATGTCAGAAACAAATCCCAGGATGACTCGCTCCCTGCTACTGCTCCCCTGGGTCACCTGAGCAAGTTAGGGAAGTCATCTTCCCCGGTTCACGCGGGGGCAATAGCACCTGCCCCTGGAGACTGCCTGAGAAACAGATGCCACATGCTCTCTGCTAGGTGCTTGGTCTCTGATAACCACTGTCATTGCTGTTACCAGTTCTTCTTATGGTTATTATGAAGATAAGAGTGTTTTATAGATTTTGTCTTATTCATTTTTATACAAAGAGAATGAATTTGTATGCACAATATGATATTTGCCCCCTACCAATGCACTTGGCTTTGTCTGATTTTACACTGTCTTTCGATGGAAACTCTGACCACCCCATGTGTGAGAAGCTCACTGGCCTGGATTTCAGGGTAAGGCCTTAAGAAAATATGCCCCCATTATACGACTGGGCAGCTACATTGCACTAGTCAAGGTACCAGGCCAGCATGTCAGGCCTGATCTGGTACCAAAGGGTATGACCTTGGCGACATTCCTCAAATCCCTATAATTTTCTCATCCCTAATGTTGACAATATTATTGCCCTGCTTACACCTTTCTAGTTTCTTGCTACCAAGAATGAGAAATGAGAACATTCATAAAAATATTTTACAAAATAATATAATAATATTACAACATATGTATTTGAGTCGGTATTAGTATCATTGGCATTATTATTGTTACAGTCAGTCTTCACTTCTGTCTCACTGGTGGTGAATTAACCTCCTTGCCAGTTCAGGAGAGACTCTTGATCCAATGTTTGATTCCCTCCTTTATCTCTCTCCTCCACTCTTTGCATTATTCCTCAGCCTTTATCATTAGGGTCCTTACCTCATTAACTTCACTCAGATAGTCTCTTCTGCCTAAAATGTCTTTCCCCTCCCCTCTTCCCTTACCTGGAGTCACTTATCAGTCAAAAGTCAGCTCTGCTGTACCTTCTCCAGGCCTCTCTTGATTCCTGTTATAGCTGGCTCCTCTGTCCCTAGAGGCCGAGTGAGAGGCCTCTCTTACGATCCCCATTCACGAGGGGCCCATCTCTCTTGCTGGTCCATCATCGCATCGTGCATGGCTCCTACGATGGACTCTGAGCCCTCTACCATCTTATCAGAGACCATGCTCACTTACCTTCAATTTCAACAGCAGAGCAAAGCATTTGGCATATAAGGACCACCCAGTCATTTTAGGAAGGAAATAAATGAAGCCTCTTTCTGTTGATTAAGCTATCTGATCACCAATTCATTAAGGTCACATTATATTTAGATACATATAGTTCAGTGATGATCATTGCTTCTCTATTGCACATTTGTATTTTATCCTTATATAACTTGTTTCCTCAGCTACCTCATTTGAAGCTTAAACTTAATTTCCTACCTATGGCTATGTGGGTATGTTATTTAGAATATTTCTGCACCCCCTCCCCCGTTCAGATCTTTAAATACTACTCCTGAATAAAAACAGTCTGCATAGCATAAGGTATGAAAGAATACAGAGGAGAGACAATTTCAAAGAGTCTATCCTTTCGAATGCTCATAGTCATTACAGAAGGACTTTTGTTGTTTGTTTGCCTATTTGTTCTCATATCCACCAGGAAAAAAAAAAATTATGTGGCATAGTCTCAAAGATGGCGTTGTCAAAATGAATTCAAAACCTGTATCTACCCAACTATGAAGTCATCAATAAGAAAATACAGAGTAACCACAAACTTCATGTGCAATGTTAACCCCTTCACATTGCACATGAACTTTATGGCCACCTTCCCCAGTGAAGTGAAGCCATTGGATCACAGCATACGGAAATGAATTGAGAACCTGAGGCCGTGCCAATTTACCTTCCTGAGATGAAAGAAAATTAGGTAGAAGTGTGATACACGGCATTGCAATATGCTCATAATGCGTCTAAGTGTGGGCTACATCCTGTGTGAGTGTGTGAACGTGTGTGTAAGAACGTATGAGTGTGAGTTGAAGTGTGAGTGTGTGAGTGTCTGTGTACATGTGTGAGTGTAAGTGTGGGAGTGAGATTGGAGGTGTGTGTGCACGTGTGTATGTGTCGAGGGAAGAGAAGAACAAAGTCACCCGTAGGATGGTAAAAAGAAGCACATGGCTTAGGGACTTCAGAAATAGGTTGGATTTGCACTCAGAGTTGATGTTAGTTTTTTTTTTTAAGAGTGTGCATATATTTTCTTTACGTATTTTAAGTTAAAATGTTAGTGTTAAAGTCAAAAAGTAGTATGCTATTCTCATGCAATCCCCATTGTTCAACACTTCAGCAAAGTAATACCTGTTGATGGGGGAGAGGTAACATATGAAGAATTTAAAAATAGTGAATTATAAGAGTCCTTTTCAATGAACCTAGAGAAGAGCTAAGCTACAAAATCCATCCCTGTTCCTAATGTTGGAGGGAGGTGTGGGCATCAGATATTTACAACTATAGGTAGAAGATGGTGCAAATGTGGTACAATTTTAAAATGGCACAGTGAGAGACACAGGAATGGCTCCCTATCTGCGAATCAGACGGCATTTTAACAGTTAGCATTTTCAGCATGTCACATGCTGGGCACAGGGGTCACTTAAGTGGTGCAGCTTCAGGAGAATCAGGCCCGGCCCCAGCGCACTGAGATCCGCGCTCCTGGAGAAGTACGGCCTGCTCGAGCGTTCTCCCACCAGCCCACTGCCAATTTATACAAACTTGTATAAATCATAGGCTGTCAAAGCTCCACCTCAATACCTAAAAACCCTCTTTAAGCACTGCCAAAGCTACCTGAAAACATCTCTCTGCCCTGCTGCTAAGCTTGCAGACAGCTGCAATCACTTGCTCTCCTACTCAGTTATCAGAGTTGACCCATCCTCCAATCCCACCCTCTTCATCCCACTACTGGTTCAGCTGATCCTGCCCACATTTCACTGCTTAGCCAGAGGAAACACAGTAACTGGGCCTTGCCCCACAGCCTTACACCAAACTCCATTCCTCAAGTCTTCACTGAACTTCCTTCTTTGACTTCTCCACTCACATTCTCTTGGTCCCCAAATTATCTGCCACTATGACCTCCAGCACAGCAAGAGAATGCTTTATCTAGCAAAAATAGGTACTGGTACAAAAACGTTCCTCCTCCTTGTCATATGATGATGGGAAGCCACACTGTGTGACTCATTAAGTACAGAATGGTTTCTGGGTAAGGAAAGCGGAGTCTAGCGCTTGGGAAGGAAAGGGGCCATGTGGAAGCAAAGAAAGCTGAGTGAGACTCCCCCACTGCCTCTCTCCCATCTGCTCCAGTGGCAGGGGGGTGCCCACTCCTCAGTGTACTCCTGTTGGGGGTTTGGAGGAAGGGGCTGCTCTGACTCACAGGGAGAGGCTGGAAATAGGGTGACCACAGACAGAGGGAGCCTGCGACCTCCTGGGACCTTCTGAAACACCAACCTCTATATCAACCATCTCAAAGCTTAAGATCCCTGGTGCGCTCTAGAATGTAAATTCCAAGAAACCAGAATCTTTTTTGCCTCTCTTGTTTACTTCTGTATTCTCAGTGCCCAGAAGAGTGTCTTCACATGTAGATACCACCTCAAAAATACATCATCACTGAATCAATGTATGGCCCTGGGGTTGGCTACTGCCTCTCTATCACACTATTCTGGGTTCCAGGAAAGCTCAGGTTGAATAGCCTTTTGCAGTTCTAAATTTCTACCAAATAGTGACACTTGCTCCTTTCTTGACTAAACATAATAACTTTTACCTAGTGTTTTTGAGATATGTACAAAGCTTTCTCAGAATGACGAATCTCAGACAATTGAAAGAAAGGAAATGGCCAATGCTTTAAACAAGTTTGCATGCGAAATGAACCCCAAAGTTTCATCTTCTTGCTATGTCATGGTGCTCCTGAAGAGCAGGGAGAGAAGAACTAACCACTAACCCTGCCCCCAGGGAGGTAATGGGGCTCCATGTGGATATCAGATGCAGTCACACCTGCCCAGCAGTGACTATGAAATAGAATGAGAACACATGACCTGTGCAGAGGCCCAGGATGGGCCTGAGAGGATAAGGTGTAGTTCCAGGTTGTCTCGGGCATTTGAAAAGACAAAGGAAGAATTCTCAGGCAGGTTGAACCTGCTGTGGTGACCTCAGAATGTGGTAACTTCAGAATGTGTTATGATAGCCCTGGAGTCCGCAACAAAAGGGCAGCACGTCCCCTCTCGGCTGGCCTCTACATTTTTGTTGTCTTGAAAATTCAAGCCTATGGTTTTTCTTGGTTTATAGTTTGTTCATTTATTTGTCACTAAAAGCATCTCTCCACCAAGACTGTGACATCCAGCCTAATGCTTTCTCCAAGGAAGGAGCTTCTGTTCGCATCCCAAGTCTTACCACAGAAACTGTGATGACAGGAAAAATCTTGCTCTAATTACAAACTTACCCTCAAACTTTAGCATTGTGTCTATGAGAAAATATCTTCCAAGTCTGATGTTGCTATAATTGCAGAAATGTAGCCCATTCATAATTTGAGCACCTGCTTAAAAAGTTGGCTGTAAGAAGAATCAACATTCTGTCCATATTGTCAGGGACAGAAAATAGAGTCATGTTAGTAATGACAAGCAAATAGTCCCCTAGAAAACACACAGTTGGTTTGCACCCTGTCCATGTGGTGAAAACAAATATCAAGTTGATGTGGATGTTTCTGGTTCTATGAATGTTTGATTTCATGAAAGATACGGAAGGTCGTGCATAAAGTAGTTAGCCAAATAAAAGGGCAAAAGATTGCTTGGATGGACAGCTGCCTGAATTCTGAGCCTTGCAGCAAAATAAGGCCTAATATAAGGATCTGAGATAACCACAGAGTTGTCACACCCTTGCATGTATTTAGAGTCCATTGATTAACTTGATTTGTCCAAGAGGGCAAGAACAAGAGTTAGAACAATGCTGTGTCAACTTTCTCATCAACACAAATCTGAGCAGTCAATTCCCCTTCATTCCATCCCTTGTTTTGTCCCCATCCTTTACATTTCCTGACCTCGACCGAGCTCACTATTAACGCTGTCATAGTCTGTGCATGAGGTCACCCTGGAGTCGAAGGGGGCCACCTCTGAGGCCTGAGAGAAATTAAAACTTATAAAGGGTTAGTGCATCATTTCAATCTCAGTCTCAGATTAAGGGCAGCCTAAAGCCAGTAGACCAGGCAGCTACCACAAGGAGTGATACTAGAATTTGACAGAGGCTGCCCTCTTCTCTACCAAAAAAGGGCTTCTTTTGCTAGTGAGTCACAAATCGTACCAGGATGAAAATAATAACAACAATTAACTCAATTATTACTAGTTTATTCCAGATTTTAGATAGCTAAGATGACATTTTATGTTTTATCCTGGGAGATAAATGACTTTTTCTTCCATTTGCCAAATTAGTCAATTGAGATTAATATTAATTAAGGAGCTTTCCTGAGGTCCTACAGCTAATATAGACTCAAATGAAGGGCTTCTGACACTGACTCCCCTCATCACTTCTGTTAAAGTATTTTGTCATGCAGACTTTCCTATAAAAATCTAGACGAAGAAGGCCACACAGGCCGGCTGGGTGGCTTCAGCAGGAGACTAATATGTCCTAATATGTCAGAGGCAGCAAGGGGTGCTGGGGCCTGGGTACCACCTCTGAGAGGAGGAAGATGAGCATCAAATGCTGGGCCTTTGCTGTCGAGACAAACGCTACTAGAACATCTAATCCTACAACTCACTTAGCCAGAACTCAGTTCCAAGGTTGCAGACTACCTAGACCTCACCTGATAACTCCGCTAAAACTAGGACAGGAGACATCCATGTCCTTGATGCCTCTGAAGGGCTGAACAGGTGTTTACTCATCTCTACACCAACACAAATGAATGCCATGATGCTGTCTTAGAGATCTGGACTTTTTACCATGGAGTGGGTGCCAATGTAGATAGAGCTAGCCCAGAATAAAAATTTCACAATCCACCTGGGATCAGTTGGTACTGCAAATCATTGTACCAGCGAGTGCTGAGATGTTGCAGGCAGCTCTGTCTTCAGGAAGAAAGGCCTTCTTGGGACCAAACTCCTGCTCTGTACACTTCAGATACATTCTTTACCTTGTCCCAGGCACCCTTCTACTGTCACAGAGCTGTGGCAGCACAGAATGAATGACTTTTCCCAGCTGACTTCTCTCTATCAGGGGTGGCTAGTGAGAGATGCGAAGGGAGCCTGAAGGCCTCCCAGATAACAGGCTGCCCAGCACCCAGGACTTCAAAGGAAAGAAGCCTGACTCTCCACTCTTGGCAGCACACACAGAGGCCCGGGAGGCCTCCCTGTACTCTCAGTGTGTGTTTCTTTCTTGTTTTCTTTCTCTCAGCCTTTATGCTTTATCTTCACAGTGATGAAAGACTATTCTATTTTGGTCCAGATTTGGCAGCTGATTTGGCAAATGACCAAGGTCAACTGGTCATTTTCAAATGCTCAGAGTGGATATCCCAAAATAATACCCATATTTTTAAACCTAGATACTCTACTTTTTTCTACAGAGTTCTTTCTGTCCTTCTCCCTCTCCTCTCCTGCTTCTCCCTCTCTCTTCCCCTCCACCTCTCTCTCTCTGTCTCTCTGTATTAATACTGGTAACACATACATTCTGTGTTATTCATAGTCTCTTTTCCCCTCCCTTTTTCAGAAACAAACATTACCGTGTCCCGGGACAAACCACCTCCTTTGACTCTGTGTCCATTTAGGTTTCACTCTCCTCCTGAGTTCACCAATCCCATTCCTTAAAATGGGTTAAATTTTGCTCAGACCCAGATTATCCTGAAAATGTGCCACATATTCAACTCAGAGTTATTCTATCTCAATACCAAAGTACCTCTCACAGGGTTAAAGGAATATATCTTATTTTATATTTAATGTGTGTGTGTGTGTAGGGGTATCTTTCTACTCATTTTGACCAATAAGAAAATATTTAGCACCAGAGCTAAAGACTTACACAGGAGAGAACAGAGAAATGCCCATTTGTAGCACCAGAGAAAACAGACCAGGAGAAAGTAATACGCTGTGACTAATACAGTTTCACGCCTACATATACCATCTTTCCCCAGCTCCCTCCCTCCTGAATATTCACCCTGCTAAGGAAGATGTTTAAGGTTCTCCTTACAGTTAATGATTAGGGATGCTCGAGAGAACTTTCTCAGAATACCTGCTTTCTGAGCCAGAGTGTTGAAATGATGAAACACCAGTTCCAAATTGCCTAGGGAAACGCAGTGCATTCATGTTCCAAGTACAAAGTCCCTCACACTCACTTTGAAAGTTTGCTTAGAGTCTAAATAAATCAAATCGAAAGACTTAATTATGAAATCTCAGAGCTGGTCATGAGTATAATAAAATGCCAGGGTTTCTTTTTCAATAGGAGTGTTAATATTTTAGCAGCTCCTAACTGCCTGTGTTCCATTTCACAATTCATGATTAAAGTTTGATTTTAATAGAGCTTTCAAAATAAAAGTGAGACTTGTGCTTCAGTCCCTAGTTAGAGCACTGGTTTGTCCTGGAACATATAATTAATGTCCCTCTCTTACTCACTATGTCTTGGTGGGGCAGAATCAACACAGTCAAAGCTGAGCCCTATGGGGTGACATAGTCCAAACAAAACAAAAACAGACCAAAAAATCACTAGTTGGCCTCTCCTATGCCCTTCTGTGCTATCTATCCTAGGAATAGTTTGGAAAAAGTATTTCAGCGTAATTGACTACTTTGCTTCAAAAACATCTGTTCTCCCCTTTAATTGGCAATCCCGACTTGAGATTTCTACAGAACTGAGGAGTGAAAGGAAGTAGGTTAAGTTGTTCTGAGAGACTCTTTAGCTACTGTAGTCAAGAAGAAAAAATACATAAAGGATAATAGTCTAAAATTTCCTCAACAGACCATAGTAGAACCTCTGTAAACTGATCATCCAGGGGGCTGTAACTAACTGGTCAACATAAAGAGGTGGTCAACGTCAGAAACCAGGCCTGCTGTGCTGCTGCATACGTGCAGTGGGGGTCTGGTCTGCAAAAAGTAGATCAACTTGAGGTGGCGGACTATGGAGGTTCTGCTGCATTTTTAGCAATTCATTAAATTATAATTTATTTGCAGGAAGAACTGCATGGTTAACAAATACAGTTTGATGAGTATGGACATATACCATACACTGGTGGTCTTATTACCACAATCAAGGAGTTTCATTGTTGGTTTGTTGTGGTCTGATTAAGAACACTTAACATGAGATCTACCCTCTTAATAAATTTTAAATGTACTATATTTTACTGCAGATTTCTAGAACTTACCTTCTACCACTGAAACTTTGTACCCATTAAGAAACAATTCCCCATTCCTCCTTGCTCAGATACCTGGTAACCACCATTCTGTTCTCTGCTTTTATGAATTTAACTATTTACGATATCTCAATGTTTATTATCTTTCGTTCTTTTGATAAAAGTCATCCCAACGGGCATGAGATGATATCTTACGGTGGTTTGATTTGCATTTCTCTGATGATTACTGATGTTGAGCACTTTTTGATATAACTAGTGGCCATGTGTATGTCTTCTTTAGAGAAATATCTGTTCAGTTCTTTCACCCATGTTAAAATTTGATCATAAATTTTCTTGCTGCTTGGTTGTAGGAGTTTCTTATATATCTTGGATATTAACCCCTTATCAGATAATGTTTCACAAATAGTATCTCCAATACTGTAGGTTGCCTTTTCACTCTGCTGGTTGTTTCCCTTGCTATGCATGAGCTCCTTAGATTGATGCCATCCCAGTTATTTATTTTTGGTTTTGTTTCCTGTGCTGTCCATGCCATATCTAAGAAAGCTTTGCCAAGACCAATGTCGAGAAGCTTTCTCCTACATCTTCTTAGAAGGCTTACACTTTCAGGTCTTACATCTTAGTTTTTAATCTACTTTGAGTGGATTTTGGGGATGTAATTTCATTCTTTTGCATATGGATATCTAGTTTTCCTAGCACCATTTCTTGATGAGACTATCTTTTTCCACCTTATATATTTTTGGCAACACTGCCCACCGTCAGTTGACCATATGTGCATGTGTTTATTTCTGGGCTCTTTATTCTTTTCCATTGGTTTACAGGTCCATTCTTAAGCCAGTACCATATTATTTTAATTATTGTACCTTTATAATATATTTCGAAATCATAAACTATGATGCCTCAAATTTTGTTCTTTTACAAGATCACTTCAGCTACTTTGGGTCTTTTGTGGGTTTGTATGAATTTTAGGTCTTTTTTCTGTTTGGATTGTTTATAGATTTGGTAATTATAAATAAAATAGCTATGAATGCTTCTATAAAATATAATGCCATTGGGATTTTGATGAGGATAGGGTGAATCTAGAGAAAGCTCTGAGCCGTATGGACATTATAATAACACTGCGTTTTCCAGTCCACGGCCACTGTTTGTGTTACTTTCATTTCTTTCATCAGTGTCTTGAAGGTTTAAGTGTAAAATCTTTCACTTGTTTGGTTCAATATATTACTACATCTTGAAAAATGCAACTTCTGCTGTCTTAGAGAAATAGCGTCTGACTACATTTAACATCTTTCAATGTATATATATAGATACAAATTGTAAAAAAATCAGAAAAGTCAGATAAGAACACTGAAAAAACTCAAAACAGCCTTTAATTCTATCACAAAGAGGTAACCATTTTTATTATTTTTGTGTGAATTCCTCCAGACTTTATATCATCATCTTTCCATAACTGTAAAGATGAATCTATGACATTATTTTTAGCAGCATCATGGTGGTTCATTGGTTGTACTGAAAGTTTATCTTATTTCAAACCAAGATGAGTTGCTTGGCATCTATTGGGACCCAATGTGATACAATAAAAGCCATTAGGAAGAAGTGGTTTCTCATTTTTCCTAGGGGTGGAACATTAAGAAGAGGAGATTTGATTAAGAGAATACGGAGACAAATCAAAATCTTTAATCCAGGGCTTAGCCTTTGGAGTCATGATTTAATCTAAAACAGGAAGAGCTGTCATTTAAAAAATATGCTTGCTCTTGTCTCTGATGCTGTTTTAATGCAACTGCTGATAAGAATCCACTCCTCACAATACCAGAGCCAGGCCAAGCATATTTTAAAGTGGCAGGTCTAATTTCCAGCTTCAGCCTCAGTGTTATGAATATAAATCATCACCCAGAGAAGTAAACACCCTGTACAGGTCCTGGTCACTAACTCATTTTTCTCAATAAACTCTCTAAAGACCAAAACATCATCTTCAGGAATTCACAGAAATAACTAGAGGGAGCTGAAGACCCCTCCAAGCAGGAAATGGTTTGTGCAGGTAGGGTTCAACACTGGCCCAGTACAAAGAAAAAAAATCTAAATTATAATGACTTGGCCATTCTCCTTGCCTTATGTTAAAAACAGATAGTTGTAAGAATCTTTAGACCTGCCATCTACAAGTCACATGGTAGTTATCAGATAAATACTCATTCTGGGGACAAAGGGGCTCTTTTAGGTGGAAAGAATAAACAGAATTTGCAAAGAGACCATGGCATCCAAAGAGTAGCGAATTTTAGTGACCATAGGTAGTCTGATATGACTGAAGCATGAACTATTCTGCTTGCTAGAGGATGTCAAAATAGAGAGATGGAGAAGCAGATCAGAGCTATATTCCAATGTAAAGGGCCTTCTAGTCACTGGTTCTTAAATACCGAACTTACCTGAGGAGCTTTAAAAATGCTGATGCCTGGTCCTCCCTCCCCTCAAAGTTTCTAATTTAATTGGCCTAGGGCATAATATGAGCATCAGAATTGCTAAAAACACCCCGGGTAGTTCCCATATAGAATGAAGTTTAGGTATCACTCTTCTGAGCTAATATAATAAGCATGGACCTCATTTAAAGATAATAAAAAATGCAAAATCATTACTTTTAAACCTTGAAAGTGTCATATTTAGATTTGTGTTTTTAAAAGATCCCTCTGAAAGATTTGGTTGAAATGGCAGAGGAGGCAGCCTCGTGTATAATCACTTCAAATACCCACATAAAATCATCAACCAGGTAGCAAAAGCAAAACCCACCAATGACATTTATGATAAAACTAGATGACAAGGAATCTACACAAATACTAAAATACAAGCAGAGGGGAACAAGCCTCCTAGAGCTAGAAGACCTCTATCATAATGGCAGCTGGGTGGAAAGAAGAAAAAGTAACAAAGTACAACTACTTGTACTTGATTGAGAATAGGACAGCTATAAAGCTAACAGACGTGTATGGAAAGCACAGTCAGCCGATTTAGGACTGGAGACAGAAACTGGGCCATTACCATCCCCACCCGAATTCTAAGCCGAGTGGGTTAGAGCAGTCCAGCCCCACAATCCTTCAGTGTTGACCTACCAGAACTCTTTTCTAAGATGGGGCCACGTATTGAGAAAAAACGGCTACAAGCAAAAGAGACATCGAACAAGATAGGAAGAATATAAGGAAAGAAAAAGAAGGTCTAGGCCAAAATGAGGAGGGGGAACATAGCCAGGAAATCTCAGAAAGCAAGCAACTATGTTTTTCAACATTATACCAAAACAACAGAAGAGGAAATTCTGTGCAATTAAAAAAAAAAAAAAGTCCTGAACCCTACCTCATTCTAAAAGTTCTGGAAAGATAATCACGTGTAAATTAACAACACGAAACTGTTAAGTTCAAATTTTATACAAAGATATCAGAGGAAAAGAAGGACTGGGTGACAGAATAACAATTTCCATACAAAGATATAATGAGGACATGAGAAAAAAGGACGAGAATAACAGCACTACAATGAGTTCCTGCCAGGATGACACGCACACAAAGGAGATTAAGACTGCAATCCACAGCTTCAGAACGCATGCAAACACATTAAGTATTGATACAAAACACTGAAGAATAACATAAGTTGGAATTAGAAAAGAGTCAGGATTTAGATGACAGTGTTTATAAAAGAATTATAACTAATAGGATAAATAATTTAAGATATGAAGACGCAACTAGAAGAGACACAAGAGAACATAAACATAAAAGAGATGTCTTGATGGGAATAAAAGGTAAAAAGGGATAATTTTGAAAATAAAAAAGTTAAAAGATCAAAAGCTTCCTGGAGAAAGTGACAGCCAAATGGCAAAAGTAGATCCCCCCCACTAAAAAAATGAAAATACAGAGAATAGGAGATCTTGAAGAAGACAAGTGAGGCAAAGAGCAAATGCCAACAGCACCCAAAATGCAATTGTACCAGATATAAGTGTATGTGTGTAATATGTAACATATGTGACGTAAAACTGCGTGTTGTAACATATAATACAGACTATAAATAAGGCATGTAATACTATCCATTACAAAATGGATATTATATATTGTAATATAGTTTAAATGACGTATAGCAATATATTAGATATATCAGTCTTATTCATAATGCATAGTATTACACAAATCAGCATAGTTCATTACATATAGTATATTATATATTTTCAAAACTATGTTTATATGTATGTACACATACAGAAATTACATTTTGAAAGAACATACTATAGAGATCAGACAGAATATCAATCCAGGATGGACATTAGTATGTTGCTAGTAAAATTACTGGACTGTATGGAGGAAGAGAGTATCTCTTTCTGAAAGCATAAAAATAAATGATATGGGGCGGTGCCTGTGGCTCAGTGAGTAGGGTGTCAGTCCCATATACGCAGGGTGGTGGGTTAGAACCTGGCCCTGCCCAAACTGCAACAAAAACATAGCTTGGCATTGTGGTGGGTGCCTGTAGTCCCAGCTACTCGGGAGGCTGAGGGAAGAGAATCAGCTAAGCCCAAGAGCTGGAAGTTGCTGTGAGTTGTGACGCCACGGCACTCTACCAAGGGTGACAAAGTGAGACTCTGTCTCTAAAAAATAAATAAATAAATAATACAGTAGACAGGACTCTTAGAATGATAAAAGATAACCAGATTCTCTCTCCAGCAAAACAATAATGTAACTGATTGAAATTATTAAAAACAGTCATCAAAGTGTCTAGAGATTGTAGTTAGTAGCATATACCAAATGGAGAAAACTTTATTCAAGAAAAATCTACCAAATTTTGGTAAGAACAGGGAATCTACAGCATTTGAGCCATGACCTACTCCATTACCTTACAAGCTCTGAGTAGTGGAAGGTTTATCCTAAGTTGTCTATTCTAGAAGATGGGATAACCTCAATTTACAGATCCCAATTTCAGGATTTTGTTTCCCTCGGGGAGGGTCAGGCTGCCATCTCCACTACTTCCCAGAGCCCTGTTGCAGAAGCATAATTCTAGGTAAACATAACCGAGAGAACTTGATCTGTCTTCTCCCATGTTCCATCTTGTAGGGAGGAAGTTCTACTCTATCTGCAGCAGGCTGAGAACACCTAGGCCACAGGGCTCCACACCTGCCATGCCAAGATGGTGGTGGCTGCTTGTCAGGATGGGATAGTTGGACAGAGGGGAGGCTGCCATTTCTACCGCCATTACCCACTCAGAGAGGGGGTGTCACTCTGGGAAGAGCCCCACAGATCCTCCTCAGCAAGCTGAATTTATGTGGTGTAGTGAACTCCATGCCTGAGAGAGGGGTCAGACACAATGCAGATTTGGGTGGAGAGTGATGATGAAGAGGCTGGTCGCTCCTACACAAGCAAAATGCCAAAGCAGTCAGGAGGTTAATAGAGAGAAACGAGAGAACAGCTGCAGTCAGGAAGACCCCGCCTGAGATCACAGTCAACTCTGGTGGTCACAAGGTGCCAAGAAACACCTAGTCAGGAGCAGAAAAGCCTGGGACAGAATTTAAAGCATTTCCAAACCTTCACTCAGACACATTAACCAAGGCTGAAACCTCATGCCGCAAAAGGCTTAAACGCAGCCTTCTGACAACACTGAAAGAATAATATGCTCCTTTGATCCAGGGAAAACTCCGCAGACGCCAGATGTAAAAATATTACAGTCACCACTGGCGGTCTGGAAGACTGTGTGCACCGGTGCGGCTGTGCCCTTTCAGAAGCAGGCAGAGAAGGAAACTCCAAGCGCCTGATCGCTGGCTGAATGTGGGGCAGGGCAAACCAAACAAAACTGCACATTTCATGAACTGTGATAACAGCCTTCAAATCACTCACACATGCAATGTAAAGAGTTAAAATCTAACTGAATAATGAGGCTTAAACATGATATTTAACTAGTAAGTAAGCAAGGTAGCCAGGGGTTACCCTAACATTGCCAGGCTAAAAGATAAAAACAGGCAGGTGGATTGGATGTAAGTAAGGGACATCAGAAGATGCCACAGTTTGGGAAATAAACTTTATGGAATTAGTTCAGTCTGGTCACTAAACAAATGACCTAACAAAGAGAAAAAACTTTCAGGGAGAGCCTTAATCAATCACTCGCTACAATGTATTATCTAAAATATCCAGGTCTCAACAAAATATTTTGAGGCATTTAAAGAAACAGGAAAAGGTGATCTATGCATAAGAAAAAAGAAAAAAGGAATAGAAAATTCCTTTGAAATGGCCCAGATAGTGGACTTAGCAGACAAAGATTTCAAAGCTACTATTTTAAATATGCTCAAAGAACTAAAGAAAAACATTAAAAGAAGTTTAAAAAAAAAAAAAAGCAGGAGTTTGAGACTGCTGTGAGCTAGGCTGATGGATGCCATGGCACTCTAGCCTGGGGCAACACAGTGAGACTCTGTCTTAAAAAAAAAAAAAAAATCACCAACATCATTTTTCACAGAATTAGAAAAATCCATCCTAAAATTCACACAGAATCAAAAAATGAAACTGAATAAGAGCAAACCTAAGCAAAAAGAACAAACCAGAGGCAACACATTACCTGGCTTCAAATTATACAGAAAGGCTACAGGATGGCAGAAAAGATGTCCAAACTATGTACCCAGCAGAGAATCTACAAAAAAGGGCAAACAACACAACAAGAAAAAACCAAAATAACACCACTGAAAATGGGCAAAGGACATGAACAGACATTTTTCAAAAGCAGACATACAAGCAGCCAACGAACATACAAAAAATGCTGCCCATCACTACTCATCAGAGGAACGCCCAGGAAGGCCACAGGGAGCTACCATCTCCCATCAGCCAAAGTGGCTATTATTAACAAGTCAAGAACAGCAGATGCTATGAGGATGTGGGGAAAAGGGGAGCACTTTTATACCGTAGATGGGCATGTAAATTTGTACAATCTCTATGAAAAACAGCATGGAGATTTCTCAAAGAACTAAAAATAGAACTGCCATTCAATCTAAATTTCCTACTACTCCGTAACTACCCAAAGGAAAAGCAATCTCTATATAAATGAAATAGCTGCTCGTGTTTATCACAGCACTGTTGACGATAGCTACATTATGAAATCAACCTAAGTGTGCATCAATACATGATTAAAGATAATGCTGTGTGTACACATGTGTACACACATACACATGCATCATGGAATGTAACTCACTCATGCAAAAGAACAAATTCTTGTCTCTTCAAGTAACATGGATGGAATTGGAGGCCATTACCCTCAGTTAAATAACTCAGAAACAGAAAGTCAAATACCGTATCATCTCACCTATAAGTGAGAACTAAAAGGTGGGTATGCATGGGTATACAGAGTGGAATAGCAAAAATCAGAAACTCCAAAAGGTGGGACGGTGGGGGAAGATAAAATATTATCTCTTGGGTACTCCAAAAGCCCAGACTTTATCACTATGCAATATATCCATGTAACAAAACTGCCTTTGTACTCCCTAAATTTATAAAAATAAAAGTTAAAAATTAAAAATAGGAATACCCAGCAATTAAAAAAAATTAAAAATAGGGCAAAGGGTTAAAATAAAGGCACCATTTCTTACATGTTTCCTAAAACTAAGCCGTAAGGAGAGAATGTTTAACACTGTGGCAGACCCATGCAAGAAGTATTTAGGGCACCAGATAATCATAATAGGTAGTTAGACGTCAGCTCCATCTGCTACCGCACCAGTTTGCCTGCCCCAAAGTGAAAACATTTATTAAATCCCACAGGACTTTAGCTTTAGCCCAACAGAGAGGAAGAAAAGAATTGAAACTTGGACAGCTTCCACCTTATAGTCACAGCTGCACAACAGGTCACCTAGTTAAAACTAAAGTGGTTTCCATGGGGAACTAGATAGAGCAGCTCTATAAATACGTTCCTACCAGCACAGCTGCAATTTGCTCCTTAGATGTGTGGATGCCTGAAAGCGATGTAGCGGAGAGTGCTGGGGAGATGGACTGTTGGCCAGTAAAAGGGCAGCACAATGCTTAAGTACTGGGTGTAGGACAAAGGGAAAAACAAAACAGTTGAGAGGATTCTTAAACAGTAGAGTCAGAAGAAAACTACACACACCACAGGGTATACAGTACTCAGAAGTAACACACTGTACAGAAAATAATGATCACCACAAAACAAAATCACCTCCATCCATGCTGGCAAAAGTCTGAGGAGAAGGAAATTCTCAGATAATATTAAGAGAAGTATAAATAAATTCAACTTCTTGAAAAGGCAATTGATGAGACTGGGTGCAGTGGCACATGCCTTATAGCACTCTGGGAGGTTAAGGGGGGTAGACGGACTGAGCTCAAGAGTTCAAGACCAGCCTGAGCAAGAGTGAGACCCCATCTTTACTAAAAAGAGAAGAATCAGCCAGACGTTGTGGGGGGTGCCTGTAGTCCCTAGCTAGTTGGGAGGCTGAAGCAAGAGGATCACTCAAATCTGGGAGTTTGAGGTTTGGTGAGCTATGATGCCATGGTACTCTCTACCCAGGGTGATGGAGTGAGACTCTGTCTATAAATAAATAAACAGATACACACATAAATAAATGGCAATTGATAATACAGTGGAACATCCACCATTGACCACCTCCCTACATTTACCACCTCCTTAAGTTGACCCTATTTTCAGAGACTTGACATGCACCATATGTATGTACCAGTCCAATAGACCTAGTTCCTGATGTGACCTCCTCTGTATGTTGACCAGTTTGTTACAGTCTCTTGGGTGGACAACTTACAGAAGTTCTACTGTGTTTATTGAAATTTTAAATACATGGGTCCCTTGTCCTGTCAATCCCATATCTAGTAATATTGAAGGGTATATGAACAAGAATATTTATTGCAGAATTTTGGTTGTGGTGTCTAGTAATGGCCATAAAGTCGTTACCTTTTAGAAGGGGAATGATAATGATAGCATATTCCTATTTTGAAATAGAAAGCAGATTTTGAAAGAACAAGATAGTTCTATGTATAAGGACATGAAGTGATACTCATAACAAACTAATATGGGGCAAGTGAGTAGAAGAATAATATAGTAGATAAAATCAGTAGAAAGACACAGTGATCTGGAGAGACACTGTTGAAGTTCATCGCACATATCAATTTATTGAAATCTCACAAAACATCCATGAGTGATACTATCATTGTCTTTAGTTGTCTTTAATGTATAGATAAAGAAATGAAGCAAGTTACAAAGATGTGTAACAACTTAAACAATGTATCAACTTAATAAAGCAGGGTCATAATGGGTCAACTATCAGTTTTTTCTTTATATAATTATTTTAGTTATTTTCAGTGAACTACAATGTTTTATGAAGTTAAAAAATTATTAAAATATTTTAAGAAACATACAAAAAACCCCTCAAACTTATGGACCCACAGATTCTTTTCATTTACTTCTGGCCATCTCACCTCCTAATCCTCTTCCTCTTAGAGTTCCCTCTTCCACTACGAAATGACAGAAAATAACAGAAAGACCTCTGCTCCTCTCATCTCCACAGATAACTAGTTCCACTATCTAGCAGCCTTCATCACTAGGAAATACATGTTAATATTAAGACTAATGGCTCCTTTGCTCCATTGTATCTCACCATGTCACAATTGTATTTGTGGTATATTAAAAATACAGGAAAAAAGTGTTTTATGTGACCTACTGAATGATTATGACTCTATGATCCAACTGTATTATGACACATATTTTAGATACTGATTAGGCTGATGGTGTAATCACTTCAACTAGAATGAAGGAAGAGGTTTCAGATGATTGTTTCAAAACATTGTTAGGTCTGCCCAGTTGCAATCGATTCCTTGTATCAAATCCAAAAGGGTATAACATATATAAAACTGATTGAACAATGCAGCTGTAAGGAAAGGAGATGAGGTAGGGGGCCAATGGAGCTCAATCTTCCCTCCCTCTGGCCTTTTAAAAGGATCGCCATAATCCACATCAGCAATGGTACCCCATGATTTACATATCCCCCCTCATTTAAGATCCACATCCTGATTATTATGATGTCTGTGAATAGTAATATGTCTCCCTGTGAAATACAATTAATTTAGCTATTAATTCCTCCCCAAACTAAAAGTACATGACTCTCTCTCATAGCAAGTAAAGGGAAATCACTTCTTAGCTGGAAAGTAGACATTCAATTTTAAAATAAAAGATAAAGATCACCTAGAAAGGCAAAGAGTCCCACATGGGCAGCTCACTCTTTAAGGTTAATTACGTCCAAACAGTAAACATTTAACAACCCCAGAGATAAGCTGACTGTCACAGGTGAGTAATCTCCCCGCTCAACAGACTGGCCAGTGGATAGTTTTGTTTCATTGAAGAAAGCAATTAGCTTTCAGTGTGCTGGAAAGTAGGAAACAATTTCACAGATTAGTAGAGCTGAGGGCTCTGTCTGCTGGTGAAGTTGGTGAGTGGTAAGAACCACTTCTCCAGTGCTTCCTGGGAAAGCATAATCAGCGGATGGCAGCATGCCACAGAGGGGGAGCTGCGTTCACTGACAGGCTCTTACCCAGCAGAATGCATTTTCTGAAAATCCTGACGGCAGAGACTATACTGACTACAAAACAATGTATGCCACCGCCTGGTTTTTCATAAGCAAAGGAGTGTGATGCAGTGTTTAGAAAAAGACAAAGCTTCAAGGACTTCCAGCATCATTATCACAGACATGCTAACTCTGCCAGATACAATAAAGCAGAAGTAGAAAGGAACTTATCACAGTCCACTTGGGAAATCAGAAGAGGTGGATGCTACTTCCTATGCTGGTTTTCTATTTATTTTTAAATATCAAATAAGTGATAATTACAGAGATAGAAAAGAAATGAGTGGTCTAGAAACTTCATTTGGCCTGCATACATATTTTATTTGGCTGACATTTTGCTGAAAATAAAAATTTAAAAAAAATTGTAAGCCAATTGTTGGGCATAAAAGTCTAAAGTTCCAGCTTTTCTTATAAAATAATCAGAAAATATGGTCCCTCAGGACCACCATGAATTCATATAGCAGTTGAACTTTTAAGAGTTTTTTTAATAGTTTTAATTTTTATGGATATATGATTGTACATATTTATGCAGCACATGTGATATTTTGATACAAATATACAATTATAATGATCAAAGCAGGATAACTGGAATATCATCCACCTTAAACATTTATCATTTATTTATATTAGGAGTATTAGGAACATCTCAATTTCACTTTTCTAGTTATTTTTAAATATGCAATAAATTATACTATAATAATGACCATTGCCCCATTCTACTACCAAACGTTACTGTTACTCCATCTATCTAACTGTTTCAACTCCATCCAGGTTAATACAAAAGATAGAAAGTCACCATCCTTTTATGGCTGAATAGTGTCCCACAGGATACATATACCACAGTTTGTTAATCCATTCCTGGGTTGATCAGCATTTAGATTGTTTTCACGTCATAGCAATTGTAAATTGTGCTGCAATAAACAATCAAGTGCAAATGTCCTTATGACAAAATGATTTTTTTTCTTCTGGTTAGATCCCTAGTAGTGGGATTCTGGGGTCAAATGGGAGATCAAATTTGAGTTCTTTGAGGATTCTCCATACTTCTTTTCAAAGAGGCTGTATCAGTTTTAGTCCCACCAACAGTGTAAAAGTGTTCCCCTCTCTCCGTATGCACAACTTTGGGATTTAGTGATGTGGGCTAATCTTACTGGAGTTATGTGAGGTGATATCTCAGAAATGAAATCAAAATCATTATGTGTTTTAGAGAAGTTGCCTCTGTTAAACCTACATAACAGCCAAAAGCCCACCCTGTATATATGTACAAAACATGTTCAGTCCATTAAATAGAAAGAAAATCAGGGATTTTTGATTTTCATTTCTCCGATGATTAGGGATGATCATTTTGTCATGTTCGTTAGCCATTCATCTGTCTTCCTCAGAGAAGGTTCTGTTCATGTCTCTTGCCCAGTGGTAGATGGGATTGTTAGCTCTTTTTATGTTGATTAATTTAAGTTCTCCATAGATCCTACTTATCAAGTGTTTGTCAGATTCATAACATGCAAATATCTTTTTCCATTCTGAAGGCTATTTGCTTTAATTATTGTGTTCTTAGTTGTGCAGAAACTTCAGTTTAAATAAGTCCCATTGGTTAATTTTTGTTGTTGTTGCAATTGCCATGGAAGTGTTCTTCATAAACTCTTTCCCTAGGCTGACTTCTTTAAGAGTTTTCTTTATTTTTTAAGACAGGGTCACACTATATTGTCCAGGCTAGTAGTGAAATCCTCTGGAAATCCTCAAGTGATCCTTCTTCCTTAGCTTCCCAAGTAGCTATGACTTTATTTTTAAATGAAAACCAGACCAATTTCAAACACCAATGAAATGGCATGAAGATGATTTAAATGTACATATTATTATACAGCATCTGTTTGCAAGGTGTATTAGAAAAATAGAAAAAGCAGGAAGCACATTATCTATTTCACTTTTATTGAATTATAGAGTATGCATAGCTCCTTTCATCATATTAGGAAACGAGCAACTTAAAATGATCAACACATTGAAAAAACATTACATAGAAAATTTAGTTGTGATTCCTAAGACATATGGTTTGGTGCTAACATTTTCCATAACTTCTTCTATTATATGTGCCATATTCAAAGCATTTCTAAGCCAAGGCAATTTTCTCATGATTCACTAATGTAAGAAAAATTCAAGTTATTGAGCACATATATATTAAATATCTATTTTATAACAGTATTGTGTCAGAATAAAAACAAGTAAAATATGATCTTTGTCTCACTACCAAACCCTTTAGGGCAATGTTTCTCAAAATGTAATCCTGGGATCACTGGCACCAGAATCACCAGAAGAAAGTTTTTAAAATGCAGCTTTTGGCTGGGCACAGTGGCTCAGGCCAGTAATTCTAGCACTCTGGAGGACAAAGACTGGTGTATTTCCTGAGCTCAGGAGTTTGAGACTAGCCTGAGTGAGAGTGAGACCCTATCTCTACTTAAAAAAAAAAAAGAAAAGAAAAGAAAAACTAGCCAGGTGTTGTGGCAAGTGCCTTTAGTCCTGGCTACTCTGGAGGCTGAGGAAAGAAGGATTGTTTGAGCCCAGGAGTTTGAGGTTGCTGTGAGCTATGATGTCCCAGCACTCTACCCAGGGTGATAGAGTGAGATTCTGGAGGGAGCAGATTTCTTGCCTCCTCGCACAGACTCAGGGACTCAAAGTTTTGCAATCTGGACTTTTGAATATCCACTTAAAACACACCCCAGATTATCTGCATGTGTCTGTAAGATTTAAGAGACTCTCATCAGCTAAAATCAGCTAAGTTCAAGGGTTTAACCTGATTTCATTAGTAAGTCATGCACTGATGAGTTCTTTAACTATATGCTAGAATGTGGGACCATTGCAGCTAACACAGACCTTAAGAAGTCATTCATCCAGCCATTTCATCATATTTGTGAGGAAACTAAAACAAGTCTCCTCATCTTTCTAAAGTCACTATTTAAAACAACCAATATTTTATCAAAGGCAAAAATTCCCTGATTTTCTATTTAAGGGACTGAACATGTTATCAGGAAAGCCCATATAAAGATGGGCTTTTACCTGCGACTTAGGTTTCACAGGGGCAACTTTTCTGAAACATACAATGAGATTTTTTCCCTAATTTCTCAAGTTATAGTTACAAGTATATTGATAAAATAATATTTAAATTAATAATAAGGTTACTTTATTTGGAATCTATGATCCTGGAGAGCTTCCTACATGTTTGGTCTTTAGGAAGATTACAAATTCCTGAAACTTTATGCAAAATACAGGATATTTATGTCCTTTGAGATGGGGGGTCTGTGGCTAGTACTAGATTCTCCAGGAGCTATATACATCCAAAATAGCTGTACACCATTATGAAACAGAAGACTAGGAAAGCAATATGCAGAAAATTCATTCCAGGGCTGTTGCCAGTCAAGACTGGAAGCCCTTCTGTTTGATTGGAGAGAGAGGAGGCTGGATCCGTTTCCTCATACTCTTCCCCAGGAGAAACAAGCCTCAGCTGTCACATGGAAAAATCCTGGCAAGCGGATTCCTACTAAAGCACTAATGACAGATGATGGGTTAACATGGTACCTACCTCATTGGCTGAAATCTTTCCCACTGTCCACACATAACCCTTCTCACTGCTAATTGATCAGAATTGGCACATGTGGTGGAACAATTTGCCATCCCTAATTTAATTCAATCTCTCTCATTTTAGAGATGAGAAATTTGAGGCCCAGAGCAGGGAAATGACTTGCCTGAGGCCACAAGGCAAGTTGGTGTCAGAGCCTGGCCTAGAAGCCAACCTCTTTTGGCTCTTAGTGAAATGCAGGCAAACAGACAAGCACTGAGACCTCATCCTCCCTCAGACTGCCTGAAGCTTGATCCTCTCCTGCTCTCATCATGCTATCTTCCTGTGGTCTGCCATCTTGGTTTGATGATAATTCCCATTCCAAATTTCTTGCATTTTTATTTCAAAGAAATAGTGGCTAAGTCTATGAAATATTTTAAAAAACTAAGTAATATCTGAAAACTATGAAAAAGTGAAAGGAAAGGGGGGTCTCTGGTATTGCTGCTTTGCTTTGTTAAGAAAAGAAATGGGAGCACTTAATGGGCACAATGTGGGGGTACATGGTACACCTTCTGGGAGCAGAACAAAACTACAACAGTGACTATACCTAACAAATGCAAACACCGTAATTTAATTCTTTGCAGCCTCAAATTAACCCAAAATAAAAAAGAGAGAGAGAGAAAAAATGGATCAAGCACAGTGGCTCATGTCTATAATCCTAGGGAGGCTGAGGTAAAAAGAATGCTTGAGGCCAGGAGCTTGAGACCAGCCTGATCAAGAGCAAAACACTGTCTTTACCAAAGATAGAAAAGTTAGCCATGCATGGTAGTACGTGCCTGTAGTCCCAGCTACTCAGGAGGCTGAGGCAGGAGGATTGATTGAGCCTAGGTATTTGAGGTTGTTGTAAACTATTATGATGCCACTGCACTCTAGTGTGGGTGACAGAGCAAGACTCTGTCTAAAAAAAAAAAGATTACATAAGGTGATTGCACAGGGAACCATATCCCCTGGGATAATGTATAGACAAGCCAGACTGCACATTCCATATTGTACCTCCTGTTCTTTGTCCATAGTTATAATTTTAGTTATATTATAATCTCATACATTTGTTATTCTACAAAAGCTAGGTTTACCTGCTCAATTCTCAGCACATTTTCTTCTTTTTCCTTTTTTCATTCTTCCTTATTCTCCCCCCCATCACTTTTCTCACTTTTTGCTTTAACCTTTAGATATTAAAGGTACTTGTTAATATGCCTTAGAAGTAAGTTCCTTGAGGGCAATATATATACTTGTCTTCCTTGTTCATCTTTGTATCACTTGTTTTAGTTCAGTTGCTGCTCAAGGAAAGTTTTCCTGCTTTATTTCACTCTTCACCCATACTTCCAACTTTCCTGGTGATAGTTTCTGTCCTGGAGGAAATAGCTTCTTTATGAAGTGAAGCATGGCAACTGTCAATTGTGGTATTCTGTTCTTAACCAAAGATGGGTCAATAACTCAGATCTTGCCAATCATACACATCCATTACTCTGTTCCACGATTGTTTAAATATAAGTATGTGACCCAAGCTGGGTCAGAGTTCTTCCTAAGATTGTGTAAATTGAGTTATGAAAGAAAATTCTACATCTTGGGTAACTCAAAGTGATGCTAGTTGATGTTGTCTATTTCTCAGGGAAGAACCCTCTATGTAGCTAAAGAGAATGAATGCAGTAAAAACAGCCATAGGAAACCCAGCTGTCTTCTCTTCCCTATTCTGTAGGCTACATCAGTATCTTTTCAATCTTTTAAGATTATTCAAGATAGATTGACACTTTCAAACAAAAAAGAAATACTGACGAATACACTCATAATGCCTTTCCCCATATAAGTACTCAATAAAAACTTACAGAAGGGCTCAACTTCCAAATCAGCCTATTCCACTTTTCTCATCTCTGCTTCCTTAGATTTTACCTTACTTCCTGTACAACCTGTCTTCTTTTTTTTTCTCCTTTGGGAGTAGCTCTTTTATTGCCACTTGCTCTAGAGACGTCTTCATGCAAGGAATCAGTGGCATGTAATAAGCAGTAAAATATGCAATACTGAAAAGACATTTCAAGAAAAGAAGATATATTATTTTTGTCAACTGATATTAAAAAACAAATGTTGGGGAAAGGGATGGAAATACATTTTATTTGGCATAAGGACACCCAAAATAATCATTTAGGAATATCATCTGCTCTTAATGATCACATCTTTCCTTCCTGACCTGAGTGGGAATTCAACATTCCACTGCACTTATATCACTGGTTCATTTCTTTTCTTTTCTTTTTTTCTTTCTTTTTTTTTTGCAGTATTTGGCCAAGGTTGGGTTTAAACCTGCCACCTCTGACATATGGGACCAGCCCCCTACCCTTTTGAGCCACAGGCACTGCCCACTGGTGCATTTCTTCAACTCCCTAAATACCCAAAGAGCTCACCTTCCTTTGAAGAACACCACCTTTTGGTTTGCCTCCTAGAATTATTATTTGCCATGCTGTATCCCAACAATGGAGTAGGAGGGCTTGAAAATAATATTGCTTATTATTCATAGAGTACAAAAAGAATGACCTGCCTTGAAGTTTAGAGATAAGGCAATCCTTGTAAAATGACAATTTGATTTAAGTCATTCACTCAGGTGAACATGGTTCCTGGAGCACCCTGACAAAACCACATAAGAATTAAAGGTCTTGTGATGGATGAGGGAGCAAGATCTAATTGGTATTTTAATAAATGTATTCTGGTTTGGTAATCTACCTAGATTTATCAACAGAAAATGCCTCTGTCTAAAACAAATTACCAAGTTATGGTATAAAAAACAATGACAAATGTCTTGTAATTGGCTGTTATACAAGTGCTGGCATCAGGAAGACAAACAGGATGCTGGTGTCTAGAATTGTTTTCAAGATGCTGAGTAACAGACAAGCAAAAGCAAAGAATGGTTTTCCACCATTTTATCATTACAGATGGTCCTGAGTCAGATATGTTGCAATTCAGACTCTAACTGAGGAAATTATAGGTGAAATTCAGCATTTGGGGGAATACTTCCAACTGAGCCATCATCTTTCCACGGAGAGTAGAGGAGGGAGAAGGACTTACTACTTTACCTACAAATGGAACAATCACAAATTTTCAGTGGCCACAAGTTGAGGGCTAGGAAGAGAAAGAACTTTAATTCCTTGAGTTCTTACTCTGTGTAAGGTACTGTGCTAGGTTATTTCAATAATCTTAACCCATAGCTGCAATAGTCACTAATACTTTGTATTCATAAATGAATTACATGAGGTTGAAGATGAATAACTTGGTCTAATTCATAAGTGAGGAAATAAACATTCCCATTTTTGGAATATTCCAAGTTTGAGGCCAGATTAATCTAATTCTAACATCTATGTCATCTCCATTTGAACTATGTTTTAGCTGCAGGAGTATACTTTAAAACAATAGTTCTCAAACTTAGCTATGCCTAAGGATCACCTGTGCAGTATCCTGAATAGTATCTTGGCTATACCCCATGGCAATGATATCATTATCTCTGGGGATCATACCAGGAATCAATATTTCTTAAAGCTTCATAAAAGACAAATATGCCCATAAATTTTGTGAATCTAAGAAGTGTCTTATCTTCTTCAGGTCTTTCTATTAATTGACTATGATTAGATTTAAGAGCACACAACACTTCAGATAAGTCAGAAAATATAGGGAGGAATTACTTGGGGTTGCTGGTCTCTTCTCTGAAAAGCAATGGAACAGCATATGACCATGGTCTTTAAGAAGTAGGAGCACCAGAAGACAATAAAGCCCTGAAAATAAAGGAGGGATGTCTATACCTACGCTAGCCCTAGATGGTAACAACTGAATCTTGAGTAGGAGATCAAGATAATCAGCCCCCATTCATTCAAACAAGCAACCTCTTCTAAATTGGGGGTTCATTTTCAAATAATTTTTTTCTAAAACTTTTCCCAATGTGGGTGTGTAAGATTATCATGGATCCCATTTCCTAGAACTTAGAGTTCTCTTGCTACCAAGCATACTCAGCTATATGCTGCCATTGAACAACCACTAATCTCATTATAAATGAGCCCAAAGTGTTCCAGTAACAGGGAATAGAGAAGACAGAAGACCTAAGAGGGGAATAAGCTTAGCACACGTCTATATAGGAGATAGTAAAATGGCCAATATTTTTAGATGGAAAAAGTATGCTAGGGTTTGAATGTCCCCTCCGAAATTTATATTGAGATTTAATTGCCATTGCGATGATACAAGGGGTGAGACTTTTAACAGGTGATTGTGTCAGGAGGGATCCAGTGAATGAATGAATAAATGAATACTATTAGCATGGGAGTAAGTTAGTTGTTGTGGAAGTGCATTCCCAATAAAAGGATGAATGCAGCCCCTATCCTGCATTTATCCTTTTATTGGGAAACCACTTCCACAATAACTAACCTGAACCCACTCACCAAGTGGCTCATCCTTTCTGCAACAGGATGATCCTCACCAGTAGCCAATGCCATGCTTTTGGACTTCTCAGTCCCCAGAACCATGAGCCAAATAAATTTCTATTATTTTTAAATTACCCAGTGTGTGGTACTCTGTTATAGAAGCAGAAAACAGTCTAAGACAAATGGTTGTAGCTGAGATTACAGAGGTAAGCAGCAGCTAAACAAATTTCTTGAGAACCAAGGCCTTTAGATGAATTAACCTGGGAAGCCACTGGAGGATTTTATACTCACTTTTTTAGTATAAAACAGAAGAACGTCAATCAGCTTGCCCAGTGAGTCATGGGAAAGTGCCCCAGAAAGCCTTTTTGATTTTATTATGTACCATTCTCCTCCTTGAACTACTATAGCAACACCAGGCTTCTCTCTGATCTTCAGACACACCATGCTCCTTCCCACTTCAGGGCATTTGGACTTACTCTTTTCTCTGTTGAGAATTGTTTTTTCTTTCATTTGTCATAGTTGCCTCCAACTAATCATTCAGTGACTTAAATGTCACAATCTTAAATAAATATTATCTCTGCATGTTTATAGGTCTACTTTTGGCACTAAAATATACAAGACAAATGTTCTTGTGGGTCTTCACCTGGTAGGTTCTCACAAAACACTTGAGTGAACTACTTTATAAGTTTCTTCAATTAGCACTGTGATAAGATTGCTTTTACCTCCTAACTTCCATTTGGTGGTATATATATATATATTTGTGATCTACTATTTTCTCTTAGCATTAGAGTATTTTCCCGTATCATTAGATATTCTTATAAAACACATTTTATCTTAAATGGCAACATATTTGTATACAGAATACCATAGTCCACTTAATAAGTTCCCTATTGTGGAGTATTAGGCCCTTCATTCCTCAGCTATATAAACTTATTTATTGCTAATTCAGTAAACAGAGATGATGAGAGAATTCAACTTCTGATGTTGTTGAATACTATCACACATTTTTCCCAACCCGATATCCAAACCAAACACATAGGGCTGTACTATTTGGAGACAGATTTGAGATGGATTTGTGCCAAGCAATAAGAATAAATAGCACTTGGTGGAATTTTTCAGTACAGCCTGTTGTATTTTTCACAAAAATAGGGTGGCATAAATACTTACACTTGTGGATCTATTTGAAATTTTAAAAATGTGGATGTTCTAACTTTCAAGCTGTTTAAGTAAGTGGGAAGATGAGTACATGGCATGTACCACTCCAATTCCCAAGTCAACACACACTCAAAACAGTAGCATTTAGAAATCAACAGCTTAGATAGCCTGATTCTGCGCTTCCTTTCACAAATGTTAGACCACGGTCTTGATTATCAGCTCAGCAAAGCTAATGGCACTTTCTAGTTTACACACTAAGCAACACAGAGTTTAGCCACAGAACTTGTTTCTACTTTCACATTCTCCACTTTGTCACTCAGAAAGCAGAGATTTTAGACAACATTTAACAGTCAGAGAATACAACAAGTAGATGAGGAACATTGACTGAAATTCTAGCAGTGGGTCCATGCCAGGATTTTGAGTAATGTTCCACTACACACGTAGACAATATTTTCCCACCTGGAGCCTTGCCAGTCCAGGGTCTACGTGCCTTTCAGTAGAAAGAGGTAAGGTGACTCAAGTCCTGTTTGCTATATCTACTTATTTTGGATAGTATGTTTTTCTTTTTTCTTCTTTTTTTTTAAGAGACAAAGTCTCACTTTGTCACCCTTGGTAGAGTGCCATGGTGTCACAGCTCACAGCAACCTCCAACTCCTGGGCTTAGGCGATTCTCTTGCGTCAGCATCCCAAGTAGCTAGAACTACAGAGATATTTTTCATCACGGTGTCTCCCAGTTCCTTCCTGAGATCCTCATGGCTAACTCTAGTGGGCTCAAGAAAAAAATCTACTCTGATTCCCCATCTTCATTGTTATTCCTATAGCCAATGCCCATGTGAAGTATGCTGACTCTGGAAGTGCCCAAAGCTGACAGTCAAAGAGTTGCCAGAGTAATTGTAATGCCTATGCAATAGCAGAGACAGTGGCCCTCTTCCTGTCTTTCTGCCACACTCTCTCATTTAAGCCTTTGAAAAGCAAATTCATTCAGTTCTGGGTCACCCTCTTACCCTACAGGCATTCAAACTGCATCTAAGGATACAGGTGGAATACTGTCTTGTCTTAAGCCCAAGGAATATATAAAAATATTCTTTTCTACTTTTTTATCCATCAAAGAGCAGCCGTCTTCTAAGTCAACCCAGGCAGATAGATACCTGACTGGCTTTCCAAGCCAATAGATTATCCCATAACCCAACTGTAAATACAGGTTGGGCTTAAAGGAACATCCTCTTAACAAAGGTCATAAATCATCTTTTTGCAAGGTAAAGTGCCAGGTGAATTGAGAGACTCACAATTTCACTTTGAGAATTTGGGGGATATGATTTTTTGAGAACCTAAGTCAAGAATGACCCATGTTAAACCACTCAAAGTTATGGACACAAAAATTCTTCATGTATATTCTCAGCAAGATTTTCTAATTAAAAATAAATAAATAAGATAGAATTAGACTTGCTCTGTGGCCTGTCACACTACAGTTGGGAAAAGTTCTAAGAAACTAGAATAACAAATTGAAGCATAAAAACACTGAGATGGAGGAGCAGAGAGAAGCTTGGGATGCTAGAATAGAAAAAGGCTAAAGCAGATTACATAAATCTGATTTCCTCTGCTCAAATTCTTTCTATTGGTTTTGAGATGACTTATATCAAGCATAAAATCCACATTCAGAGGGAAATCCAAACTGATGCCACAAATAAAATTATTTTGAGGGTTATCTGTGAGCACAAGATCATCGTTTTTGCCCCAGTCTGCTTCCTTTGATACAGAGAATATCACTGAGAATTCTCTGAGAATATCACTCTCCAGGATGCATTAAGCTGCAATAAGCAAGGTGTTGTCTCTTTGGTTTTATCAGCCTTTATCAGCAAAGGCCTGGGTCACACTCAAGGTCTGACGATTAAGTTTGCAGACTTGACTCTGTGCACTTATGTTGGCAGCATTGTACAAACCACTGGGAAGATTTCATAACCTTGGTTTATTAATGTCTCATGGTTACGTCTGTGTTGATGTGTGTTGGTGTCTTGCTGGGAGGAGTTCATTATTGTTGTTGCATGTGTTTGTGTATTGAAAGAATGTCAAAGTTTGAATTAGAGCAATGAACAAACATTCATAAATTTCTTATTAAATTTGGCAAGAGTGGAAGTGAAATCAGGGACATTTAGTCCAATTTTACGGAAATAATGCCATGAGGAATGTGGCAGTGTACATATGGATTAAACATTTTTCTGAAGGTAAAGAAAGCATCACTGATGAAGAGAGGTCAGGGTAGCCAGTAATAAGCAGAACTGAGGAAAAGAATGCAAAAGTTCATCAAAATTATCCACTCACTGTGAGAAGCATCACAGACCAAGGAAACACTGATAGATAAAGAAACAGTTAGAAAAATCTTAATTGAAAATATTGGCCAAAAACTCATGGCTCTTGCATCACAACAGTGTACTAACTCACACAGAACTGTCTGTGAGGGATATTTTAGCCAGTAAATAAATAACTATATTGGAACACCCTCCCTACCCACGTGATCTGGCTCTAAAGGACTTTTTTCTTTACCTGAAGATAAATAAAATACTGAACAGAAAACATTTTGATGATATTTAGCACATCAAGGGTAATATAACAACCGCTGTCATGACTATTCCAGAAAAAGAGTCTCAAAATTGCTTTGAAGGATAGAATAGGCATTGTCCTCAGTGGATAGCTTTCCCAGGGGAATACTTCAAAGGTGACCATAGTGATATTCAGCAATGAGGTATGTAGCCCTTTTTCCAGGATGAGTTCATAAACTTAATTGTAAGGTTCCATATAGGCTGTTGGACCCATAAAAGATGCAATAGACTCTTAAAGAGTATTCCCTTTCCAAAATGAAAATTGAAAGTAGCTCCCCTTCATGAGAATGCTCAAATATGGATTCAGTTCCCAGTCCCTGTGAGAAAACTATACTTGCTCCATTTTAAACCATGACCTCTAGAGCAGTAAAATGCATGCACATAAGAAATTACTTTGGAATCATCTTTTTTTTCTTCTTCCTCCTTACCTCCCAGGT
>CAUYQV010072825.1:0-18882 GCA_963574575.1 Galagoides demidoff
AAGAAAAGAAATTTTGAAAAATTCCAAGGATTAGATGTCATAACTATTTCTTATTTTTTCTTTAATTTGCTTTTAAAACTTCACAAATAAATAAATGTGTATTTATTTATTTATTTATTTATTTATTTATTTATTGAAACAGAGAGTGCAATGGTGTCAGCCTAGTTCACCGCAACATAAAACTCCTGGGCTCAAGCCATCCTCCTGCTTCAGCCTCCTGAGTAGCTGAGACTACAAGCATGTGCCACCACTCCTGGCTAATTTTCCTACTTTTTTTTTTTTTTTTTTTTTAGACGGAGCCTCAAGCTGTCCCCCTGGGTAGAGTGCCATGGCTTCACTGCTCATAGCAACCTCCAACTCTTGGGCTCAAGCGAGTCTCCTGCCTCAGCCTCCCAAGTAGCTGGGACCACAGGCACCCGCCACAATGCCCGGCTATTGCAGCCATCATTGTTGTTTGGCGGGTCCGGGCTGGATTCGAACCCGCCACCTTAGGTGTATGTGGCTGGCGCCTTAGCCGCTTGAAACCACAGGCGCCCAGCCTAATTTTCCTACTTTTTGTAGCAATGGAGTCTCACTATTGCTCAGGCTTGTCTCGAACTCCTGAGCGCAAGTAATCCTCCTGCCTCAGCTATCCAGGATGTGGGAGCCACTGTGCCTGGCCTACTTTTGTTCTTATAATACCTATTTTCTATCCACCATTTTTTAAAAATTAATCATTTCTTTTTATTTTCCTTTTCTATTGTTAAATAAAACATAAATCCATAAAAGTACAGGAAACTTTTTAATGAATAATTATAAAATAAACACACAAGGAACCATCACAAAGCTCAAGAAGTAGAACATTTTCACATCATAAGTCTCTTTGTCTTAATCTTTATCATTACTCCATCTCATCCTCTGGCAGAAATACACTGTTCTGACATGTTTTTTTCTCACTTTGTCACCTTTGGTAGAGTGCTATGGCCTCATAGCTCACAGCAACTTCAAACTCTTATGGTTAAGTGATCCTCTTTGCCTCAGCCACCCAAGTAGCTGGGAGTACAGGAACCAGCCACTACAGATGGCTAGTTTTTTGCTGTTGTTAATAGAAATGAGGTGTTACTCTTGCTCAGACTGATCCCAACTCCTGAGATCAAGCAATCCACCCGCCTTGGCCTCCCAGAATGCTAGGATTACATGTGTGGGACACCGTGCCTGGCCTCTTCTGACTTTTGTAATAATTTCCTTGCTTTACAGTTTTGTTAACAGTTTATATATCCCTAAATAATATTCACTTAGTCAAAGTATATGACATATATTTATACCTATAAAATCATTACCACAATAAAGATAATGAACATATCTTTTACCCCCAAAAAACTCCTTGCAGTACTTTTAATACTTTTCTCTGAAACCTCCCTATTTTCTCCTTGCCAGGCAACCTCTAACTTCTATCATTATAGATTAGTTTTAACTGAGAATTGTATATAAATTAAATAATTTTGAATTTTGTCTTAATCTTTCAGTGTAATTATCATAAGTGTATCACACCATAGCATATATTCATTCCTTTTTGTTTATTGAATTTTGTCTTAATCTTTCATTCAGTGTAATCATCATGAGTGTATCACACCATAGCATATATTCATTCCTTTTTATTTATCAGTATTTCATACTATTACATGAATATACTAGCATTTATCTGTTTACTGGTTGATGGATATTTGCTTTGTTTCCAGATTTTGTCTGTTGCTAATAAAAGTGTTATGAATATTTATGTACAAGTCTTTGCATAGACATATGCTTTCTTATCTATTGCACAAATGTCTAGGAATAGAATGGTGAATGAATTGATAAGTGTATGTTAACTTTTAAGAAACTACCAAATAGTTTTTCCCACAGTGTATAAGGGTTCCTGTTCCTCCAAATCTCTCCAATATTGGCATTTATATGTTAAATACATAACTCTCAGTGTGACTGTGTATGGAGATATGAAGTAATTAGGGCAAACTGAGATCATAATGGTTGGACCCTAATACAGTAGGACTGTAGCCTTATAAGAAGAGAAAGAGAGAGATCTCTCTCTCTCTTTCTGTCTCCATCATGCAAAGACACAGTGAGAAGGCAGCCGTGTGCTAATCAGAAAGAGAGCATTTTCAGATACTAAACTCTGCTGGAATGTTTTCCTTTCTCCTGATCTTTGCCGATATCTAGTACAGTTAGACATTTTTATTATTATCAATCTACTTGCTTTAAAAGGGTATCATATTATAATTTTAATTTAACTCTTCCTGAATACTACTAAAGTTAAGCATCTTCTCAGATGATAACTGTTCATATACATATCCCCCTTTATATGCTATTCTTATGTTATTATTTGTGTGTACATTTCTCTAATAGATTTACAAAAATATATTATATATTTGATATACTGACTTATTGTAAATTACATTGGTTTGCAAATATCATTTACGAATTTATAGCTTGTATTTATTATTTTAATACAAATTATTAAAATCTGGTAAAATTTACAAAAATTTTTCTTCACAGCTCATGATTTAGTGTTTTGTTTAAAAATTTTTGTCCAGTGTCACCATTTTATTATCTTCTATTTTCTTCTACACATTTCAAAGTTTTGGTTTGGACATTTGTCTCTGTCAGGTATAAAATAGGGATTTAATTTAAAAAATGTGAATGAACCTAAATGAACACACATGTACTCATCACAGTACCCGCAACTACTAGTATTTGGCCAATCCCTTTTTATTTATCAGAAAAAATATGACAGCATTCTT
The DNA here is from genome assembly GCA_963574575.1 of Galagoides demidoff. NCBI lineage: Eukaryota > Metazoa > Chordata > Mammalia > Primates > Galagidae > Galagoides > Galagoides demidoff. The sequence goes on from CAUYQV010072825.1 coordinate 2,775, forward strand.
ACTGTTGCCATGTGTAAAAATATATTGGTATCCAACACTAAATAAATAGATTATTCAGATTTCCAGATTATCTCAATTTTTCATTTTCCTTTTTTTTCCAGAAACAAAATATTACATTGTCTAGTCTTTTTTGATCACCAATTCCCATTTTATTTTTATGCTATTGATCTCTTGAAAAAACTGGGCAATTTGTTTACAGAATAACTTAACATTTCAGCATTTGGCTGACTGCTTCCTCGTATTAGTGTACAACTTAATGCTTTTCTCGTTCCTGTAAACTGATTCTTAGACCTAACAGATCAGATTCAATTTCAACTTTTTTGGCACTATACTTCAGATGTGCTGTTGTATATTTTTCGTTGATATAGAGTTTGGTCAGTGTGTTCAGATGATGACAGTCTGGTTTCCCCAATTTAAATTTTCCTCATCTACCTTTCACCTAATAGTGAAATAGGTGATCTGTTTCACAGTCTATTCATTAATGTTGCATACATCCATTATTTCACCTGAGATTGTAAATTGGTGATTTTCTAATCCTATTATTCCTTTTGAATTTATTATCTGGAATCATTATATAAACAAGAATTACTCTTTTACTATTTGATTACTCTAAATATAGTTTATACAGGAAGACAGAACAAGTAATGAATTTTTAAATTTAATGGTGAAAGAGTTGATATTGTTATAACATCCCTGCTTTCACGAAAACCTCCAATTAAAGCAGAAATGGTAGCTAAAGGTGAAAGGAATCTAGGGAGAAAGGAAATGGTGAGAATTGATGTTTGGCAGGAGCTTTATATAGTCCATCTTACTAACCTTTCTTTTCCAAGTATCTTCTCAGTAAAAGAGGCCTATAGGATTCCTGAAGGAGCTGTTCCCTGAATGTATATGGAGATGTGTATTAAATAAGTGTGGTTTCTGATAAACACAGATGCGCATTGACCAGCTCCCCCTTTACAACCTAAATTGCCATTGAACTGTGGGAAATAGAGTCAGTAGTCAGTTTACAGCTCTTACCTCCTCTGCCTCAGTATACCATTTCAAAGGCTGCTCAAATTCAGTGACTGAATATAGAGGTCTGGCCATTTCAGCCTAATGGATGATGATTCCGACAGGCAATACTCATTCCAGAGTCCCAAGTGGGTTTCACCAAGGATTTGATAACCCCACATTGAAGTTTGACTTCTCCCTTTGCTCAATAATGCTTTTTTCTCTTCAAAAGTGTTGACCTAGAAAAATCACCTTATACCCTCAACTCCATTTCAGGATCTGCTTCTGCATAACCCCATCCACAACAAAAGACTTTCAATTTAGGTTTATAAACTTTCATCAGAGATAGCTCTGGCAAATTGGCAAATAATGACATGAGGGGGAAATTGGTCATGTGCGTGAGTTCCTCCCTCCAATTTTTCACCAAAACAGGTTTTTTCTCTTTCCCATAATGATGCTCTCTGTGGGTACAGAGCCTATATTTGTAGCCTTCTGCCTGCTTCCATAAATGGCAAATGTTGATGCATAAAATCATATCGGAAGTCGGATTATAAAAAAAAAAACAAAAAAAAGAAGTCAGATTATTACTCAGAACTTCTCTCCCCTCTCCAGTCTTTACTTTTATAGTTCTTGTTGACTCATCCACTCTCCATTGTTTTCAATAGATTTTTGTATTTTTGTATTTACCTTTGGACCTAAGAAGAAATAATTCCCCTTTAAAAAGATATGGAGAAAGATGAAAAGTAATTGCATTCAAGGTTCAAAAAATACATCCAAATGAAATAAGAGGTACTTAAAAACCAAATAGATTTAATAAAAATGTAAATAAACAAAGACCAAAGAGAAGTTTAAATATACTTTTCTGAAAATACTCCTCAGTGGCAACATATTTTAAATTTTCACATATTATTATTCTTGGTACTATTTAGTATTTTGAAGACTTTAATGTTGTTAAAAGAAATTTAGAGTAAAATTTTTATAGTGAAAAAATATCTATAATACAAAGAAATGATAAATGCCTGAGGTGAAGGACAGCCCAAATATCCTAATTCCATTATTCGTATACCTATTTTAAAACATCACATTTACCCTATGAATACATAGAACTACTATGTATCCATAATAATTAAAAATTTTAAAAAATTAAAAACTGGACTTAAGTTCTTATTTTTGTTAGGAAAACCTCTGTTGGTAAGAAACATGCTTGATTAGAAGTCTGGTTCAGTTCTCCACTTGATGTAAAGTGCCTCGGAAATTCCCACTCTGTAATATTTTTGTAACCACAGGATAAGAAATCTGTGTCTAACATATAAAGCAGAACTGTCAAGAATAAAAAAAAACCCTCATTCCTAATAATAATAATTCTGGGCACCTATTTTCTGAGATTTGAATTTGCAACCCAGCTTCTGAAATCTCCTGGTGCAATTGACACTAGAAAACAGGAATATGTAGTTTGAGGATTATGTATTACCTTTATAGGTCCATACCAGCTAATACAAAGGCTGGCTCTAAAAAGGTAGCTAATAAACATTTATTGGACTGTTACATATTGGAAGGTACAAATTTTTATTCTACATGAATAAAATATCAATTAGTAAAATATAAGTTTGTGTTATCAGAGCAAGTTTAAATAAACTATGAAGTACATTAATCAGTCAAAACAATTTATTTTCTATCTGTTGTGCATAAATCTGGTGGTTAAAAGTTGCCCTTATTCTCCCTTATTTTTTTATTTTTATTTCTTTGCTTGTTGTTGTTGTTGAGACAGACTCCCACCCTATGCCTCTGAGCAGAGTGCAATGGCGTCGTAGTTCACTGAAACCTCAGACTTGGGCTGCGGGCATCCTGCAGCCTCAGCCTCTAGAAGCCGCTGAGATTACAGGCACTTGCCGTGGCATCCAGCTAGGGTTTTTCCATTTTGTTAGGAGTCGAACTCCTGAGCTCAAATAATTCTCCCTCCTCAGCCTTCCACAGTGCGGGGATTATAGGTGTGAGCCTCATCTTATAAACTAGTCACAGAATGATGTAGTATAACATACTTATCAAATTAACCAGTATTTATTAAGTATATGTCTTTAGTCACTAGCATGTTGAGCAGTCTCAGTTCATTGAGATTTTTGTTTTGTTATCAATCTTTGTGTCTACTTCCTAATGACTAAATCTACTGATTTTCTCAAGCTTTATCCTGTACAGCTCTGAAATAGCTGGCCCTGTTGACTGCTGTGGATTAAACCCTCACACCACTAGGGAGCATTCAACTTCCCGTGCAGCTGGTGACTCTTAACTGGAGAAGTCAAAGTCCGAAGTTCCAACCTCGCATCCTGTGACTGTGTGCTTTCCGAAGTAAGATACATCAGAGAACTCTTAGAATGTCTGTAAACTTTAATGACCCATCCTGTGGCTTTTATCAGAGGGAAGTTGTAGATTTCATAAATCGGAAAATATATGGAAATAGAATTAGTTCAGACTTTTACATGATGCACATGAACAAGTCCTGGTATGATGTGGAGAAGAAGTTGCGGGATATTGTAACTGACTCAGCAATATCTGGAACTATCAAGGAGTCTTGTGCCTTCAGCACTCTGGCCCTGGCAGTGCGCTTTGGTAAGAAACAGAAACAAGAGGAGAGAGAAAAGGTGAAGAAGCTGCAGGATCAGCTTGATGAGCAGAAACTGTTCACTAATGTTTTGATAGGGATGGTAAATAGACTCAGGGATGAAAAGAACGGGGAAAGAGAGAAGGCCCAGTTTGAACTCCAGCAAAGGCTTGCAGTTCTTCATAAGGTGGAGGAGGAGAGAGATTTACTCAAAAATGAACTTGGTAGGGTGTTAAATTCTCAGTTTCAGAAAAAGGAGGGAACTAAGGAAGAAGAGAAAGGAAAACAGACACAGACATCAGGTTTGTTTGCAAATGATCACACTATGGGAAGTTACTGGACAGAGAAGGAAACAGTGAAGGTATCAGATCAGGATGCCGCCGCTGCAGGGGGAGAAACACAGGAGAAAGTGATTTCTGTATGTGGGAATAGGAAGGGAGTAGATGTTTGTCCTGAAATTCAGCGGCCCCAGGACCAGGCTGGCCAACTGCTACCACTTAATCTACCTGAATCCTTTTGCTCAACCCTGCCTACAGTCTCTCTCCCACGAACAGAAGCAGAAGTTTCAGCTATTCCTCTTCTGAGGAATTCTGGAGCTAGCTGGAACAGTAAGTATACCCGCACCAGGAGGTTCTTGCCAGAAAGGTTTACTGACTTCCCTCAGTCTGCAAAATATATCACCAAGCGCAGATTGGGAGATTGGAATTGTGGTCAGTGTCATTTGTTGAATTTCTCATGGCGAAATTGGTGTTATAAATGTGGGAATTTCCAGGGCACCCAGGAAAAAGGAAGCTCTGCTCCCAATTAGAGATCTACCTGATTTCTAAAACAACTAATTCCCTGAGATTTTTTATAAGTGGAATGAGAACATGTTTTGGACCACATATTACATAAAAATAGACAAGCAAAAAGTAACAAAATATAGATAAAGACATCTTTAACCTTACCACTTAAAACATTAAGCATTTTGCCTATTAACTTCTAGCTCTAAATATAACTCCATATACAAGTTATTAATAAATAGATACATTAAATAATATTTTTACAAAAGGAGAGTTGTTTTGAAAAATGTTTATAATTTGCTTAAAATATTCTTTCATTGATTTGAGAAAATTTAGAGAATACAGAAGGAAATACACAGAAGAGAATAAAATCACACAAAATGCCGTCACTCAGAAACAGTCCTTAGAGCTCTATTTTGTCCATTTTCTTGCAGTGTAGACACACATACACAAACAAATGTAGTCACAAATCTATGCACAATCCTGCTATTTTCATTTCTAAAATGAGACCAAACTGTATATACATTTTGAGAAGCTTATTTTAAAAATTCATTCATTCAAATTTGGAAAATTTGGGGAGACAGCTATGTACACATAAAATATTAATCTAAACCACCTGGAGACCATCACAATTTATGGATGCTTATATTTTTTTATCATCTGTGTATATATGTATGTTGTTATTAAGATTAATTCTTTTCTCTTATTTTTAAAGTAAAGAAGGTAAGAAACAATGAAGAAGCAAAAAAGAAAACACATTTTATGTATAATCTCATTATTCATGAAGCCATAATTATTTGTATGTATATACATATTACTTTTATAAAACATTTTATTTGTGTATCTCTCTATCTATATATAGAGAGAGATACACAAAACTTACATTATTCTTAATTTTTTTAATACTATGTGCCTAATTTGGCTATTCATTCCTTAAATGGTTTTCCCAGAGATTAGTTTTTGTCAATTTTGTTTCTTTTGGTTTCTTTTTTTTTCTGTTAAATTCAAATGAATCATCTCCTGATTGTATTTATCATTTCTTTTATTTATCAAGTTTATTCAATCTTCTTCCATTCCTACTACTTTATTTTTGCATTTGTTGTTATTTTTGTTTACATTTTTAAGTTCCTGATTTTATGCCCAGTTTATTTTCATTATTTTGGTGTAATGCATAAAAACAAGAAATTTCTACCAATTGCAACTTGGTCATTATCACATAAGAAGTGTATGTGTTTGTGTCATTTGTATGTGTGTGGATTTTTTTTTCCTTTAGGATTCTAATCTGATCTTCTAAGATCTAATCTGATCATTAAAGTTAAAATAGATACATCTGGAAGATAGAATCATTTGGACCTTTATATTCTTTATTTTTTATTTTTAATTGGTAAATAATAATTGTGTATATTTATGGCATACATTGTGATTTTTTCATATATGTACACGTTGAGCAATGATTAAAAGCTAATTAATGAATCTCTATCCTCACATGCTTACCATTTTTGATGAGAACCTGTAAAATCTACTCTTTTAGCAATTTTAAAATATACAATATGTTATTATTAATTGTAGGCAATATATCTAAGAAACTTGTTCATTCTAATAGAAACTCTGTACCCGTTAACTAAGAACTCCCAGTTTTTTCCACGTTCAGCCTCTGGTAACCACTGTTTAACTCTACATGTGTGAATCTAAATTTTTTAGATTTCACATATAAGTGAGATCATACAGAATTTGTCTTTCTGTGCCTAAATTGTTTTGGTCTTTTAAAATTTGGAGCAAATTTCAGGATACATAGATGAAGAGCCCCAAAAGAGAAATAGAAATGGAGGCTTCTAAACAATAATAAAGTCCGAAAGCATGAGTTGGGTATGACAATATATAGCATGATATGGCACATCAGAATTGGTGAAAAAAGATTTGGTAAAAGTAAAGATACATTTGAAATATGAGACCTTGCCCTGGAAGTCTCTGTTATGTTACTGCAGTAGCTTAAATGGCCTCTAAAGGCACCTCACCCATTGCCAGTAGCATTGTGAAAAAAAACCTATGCTATATCCTAGCACCCGGATTTTGGCTCTTTAAACTATTCTCCATAAAAAGGGACCATGGCTCCTTGAAACATACCTGGCACTAAATCTTGGGGCTGCAGAAAGTAAGACGAGCATGAGACATCTTGCTATTTACAGAAAGTGAGAATGCTAACCAGAGAATGAAGGACAAATAGGCCCAAAAAAGGCTTTCATGGGACAAAAAGAACACAATGAGCATTAAAAAAGTGACCCACCTGAAGAAGCCTCTCACTGGGCAAAGAGTGAAAATTGGGCATAAGAGAAAACTGAAAGAAAAGAGAAAAAAAGAAAAGAGAAGAAAGGAGAAAAGAGAAAAGAAATGGAAGGAAAGGAAATGGAACAATTATATTCACTTGGAACTGTGGAAATGCACACATGTATTTACAATACTGGTTGTAAAAACACTATATATTGACTGATCCAATTTATGCAATTCCTACATTTAATTTTTTTGTCAACAAAGAAGTTATGAGTGGTAGAGATATGGACTACGTAAATAACACATAGCAAGGTATTAGTTTTAAGTTGGAGAGAGAAAGATATAGGGAAATAGGAAGATGAGCTTTTTGTGAGGATATAAATACAGAAAGACAAATTTAAGTGGGAGCAATACTTTTGAATGTAAAAATGTAATGTTTTGGAACTTGAGATTCCATTGGGTGACACAGTTTGTAAAGGCTTTAAAATATTTTGTTGACATTTCTGGCCTGATGATTAAATAGGTATGTGTGTGTGTGTGTATGTATACACACACATATATATGTACATGTATATATGTATTTGTACATATATATTGTATATACGTATATATAAGCATACACATACATGCACATATATATTGTATATTATTAAAAATGCATGTTATAAATTAGTGAATTTAGCAATATTTCTTGATACTTTCCATCTTTTTGACCCCATATTGTGCTTGTGTGCTCAAGAGTTTCTTGTTTTCTTGTTTTTTTTATTTTTTTAATTAAATCAACTGTATACATTTATGGAGTATAATGTGATGATTTGATATACAATGTGAATGCTTAAATCAAACTGATTAACATGATCATTACCTCATTTATTTTTGTGATAAGACATTTATAATTTACTCTTAGTTGTTTTGAAATATACCTCTGCACTGTGCACTGTAGATGAGATCCCACCAAATACTTCCCTCCTCCCTCCACTCCACCTCACTCCTTTCCTCCCTTCTCCCTCCTCTCCCCTCCTTCTTGCTGGACTATATTTGTGTTTTATCATTTGTCTCTCGAGTATTACACTTGTCTGATATTCATCTAGTTGGTGTGATCTTAGCATAAATAAAACAGTTATTGTGAACTCACATTGCCTCATTTGTCTTGTGTATTGCTGTTGACATATGGAAAGAAATCTTAGAGGAAGCAGGATAGGGTCTAATTATTTGTACAACTTCATTTCTCTTAAAAGACGACCACTTAAAACCATTTTCTCTGCCTGTCCTCTCCCTTAAATAACATTATTTTTTTGCTTTGGTTCTTGGCTGAAGGTAATAATAAAGATACAAAATGTAATATGTTTTGGGTTCTGAACTCACCAATTTACCTAAGGAAATTGTGGAAATTGATTCTTAGATTGTAAATTTATTCAAAGGACATCTTTTATTCTGGGAAACAAGCTGATTTATTGATAATTTTGCAGATATAGAGCTGGTGTTGGGATATTTTTGTTCCATTACGTAATTAAACATTTAGAAATGTTGCTTAGATAACTGAAAAAAATAGGATATTCAATCTTTAGATGTGCTTTAAAAGAAAAGGAGGAAAAACAGTCTCAATAGAAGAAGCTGTCAGATACAGCTGAGGAAACCAAACTTGATTGACCTGAGTGAGATTCTCTGGCTAAAACTGAGTGACATTAATATAAATGGGATAGGGTTAGTGACTTCATACAAGTGATGAAACCTTAACTGGTTCTCAGAAATATAGAAGAGGATATTCATTCTGTTGGACATTTTGCTAAGGAAAAAAGAAATTTAGCTTATAATGGTTGCTGTGAATGTAGTGCATTTTTGATAGGCTGAGGACAAATTTAGGGTACTGTGAGCTTGGTATTATGTAGACCCTTGTATTATTTAATAACCTTGATTAGGCAATATATCTTGTGCTTTGACATGGAGTGACTCCATAGTAATAGGTAACATCTTGGCATAGAATATAGAATGACCTTGAGGTAAATATAATTGAAATTCACCCAAAATTTTTTGTGTGACTTCTAGTATCAAAGATATATTTATAAATACTTTGAGGAGGCATCCAGTTTAGCCCAGCTGAACGTGCAAGGACTATGTTAAGTTTTGGAGAAGCAGCTAAACTTTTATGATGTATAACTGATCTACTACTCTATTTATAAACTTATCATTTTGTAAGTTTGTTGACTATTTTAATTACATGTCCCATAGAATGTCTTTTTCTATCTTTAGTGCATTTTATAGTGAATTATTTCCCTTTTTACTTTTTGATCTATAGTTATTTTTTTCTATATTTTTACAACTTCATTTCTCTTTAAAGAAGGCCACTTAAAACCATTTTCTCTGCCTGTCCTCTCCCTTAAATGTTTTGTCTAAATTTTTGGTAATTTTTTCCTCAAGTACTGTTTTTCTTTTGTTTGTTTGTTTTATATTTTATCAAACTAAAATATTTATTTTTTACAAACCAAAAATTATAATCCTATCTTTCATAGATTTAAAATTTTCTGGTTAGCTTGAAAAGGTCGTCTCTAAATACATGTTCCATTCTCTTTTTATACTTTTACAGTTAGAATGTTTGCTCTACCTAAAATGTATTTTTACTATGGTTTGATATCGTGATCTAAGTTGGTTTATTCTGATTGCATAACCAATTATAGCAGTATGTATTATTCTCTAGAACAGAAATTAGCCTTTATTAATTATTAAAGTATCATACATTTTTCTGCACATTCCATTGCATTTCATCATCTACTTTTTAAGTTTGATTATTTATGGTATCCTTTTCTTTTGGTATAGCTTTAAGATTTTTTTGAAATCTGACAAGACCAGTATAAGCAAATCTAATAAATCTTTACCAATATTACCAAATTTTCCTGATGAGTTTTGGTAGATAGTCTTTATCAAATAATTTGACAATATCTCTATTTTTCTTACAATTTTTTAAAATAAAGAATAGATGCTACATTTTTTAAATTCCATTACTGAATTCATCATGTTTTTGGACTTTAATTCATTAATAAATTTTGGTAAAACTGACAAACTATTACATTATAGAAAAAATATTTTTGGTCATGCTATAGCCTTTGATGCACTGATGACTTTGATTTTTAACGTTTTGTTTATACTTTTTTCATGTTTTTAAAGTCAAAGAGGCCTGGCATGGTTGCTCACTCCTGTAATCCTAGCACTCTGGAAAGCCAAAGTAGGGGGATTGCTTGAGCTCAGGAGTTCAAGACCAGATTGAGCAAGAATTAGACACCATCCCTACTTGAAAAGAAAAAACTAACTGGGTGTAGTGGCACACCCTTCCCTAGTCTGCCCTTCAGACCCTATAGTTAAACATATTTCTGTTTGGGAATCCTTCCTGTGTTCCTTTATGCAAGCACACTCAAGTACATATGTATATGTATTTTTATTTCCACCATTTCTTACACAAAAGGTAACATCTGTGTAAAATGTAATTTGTTTTTCACTGAATATGTAGTAGTGGTTTTTCCATATCAGTACCAAAAAAACTTCCTCACTTTTAACTTGCATAATGCTTGATCACATGGCTGTAACACACTTAGATAGACACTAATATTTCCCAGTATTTTGTTATGGCAAGTTACACTTCTAAGAATAATTTTATGTGTGTGGCATTTATAGTAATCTAGGCATCAACTTCTCTGAAATTGGATTCCTGGGTAAACAGTTAAAACATATTCTATTTTGGTAGCTTTTGTTAATTTACCATCTATTAGATGTTGGATCATTTTGCATTCCCAAGAGTAATGGATTTTGAGAGTGCCTATTTTCCCACAGCCTAGAAAATTCTGAAAGAGCTACATCAGTTTTTATGAAATGTAGTCTGGGTTGCTGTTATAAAATTGTTGCAGCATGCAGCATGCAGCCGGACATTGTGGCAGGTGCCTGTAGTCCCAGCTACTTGGGAGGTGGAGGCAGGAGAATCACTTGAGCCCAGGAGTTGGAGGTTGCTGTGAGCGCTGATGTTACAGCACACTACCCAGGATGACACCTTGAGCCTCTGTCTCAAAAGAAAATAAAAATAAAATTTTAAAAAAAAATTGTTGCAGCATGCTAACGGGACATATGGCACAGATTCTAACCAGGTATTCTTCCTCTACCCAGGTATTCTTGGCCTGAGTAGAACAAGAAAATTTTTTAAAAGATGGACAAAATGCTTTGTAAATAAAGTAGGGGCACTGTGCTCATAACGTGGTAACAAGGTAATAGAGATGTGGTTTGTCAGAAATTTGACTTATTTCTGGGAAGAAAAGATTAGAAATTAATTGGACTATATAGTGATCAGTGTTATAGGGAGATAAGTGCTGGCATTTTTTATTATATGTATGTTTGATGCTTTTATCTGATAAGTGTTTTATAAACACTTTCTCTGGAAAACTAGGTTTGGTAATTTAATTGTGCATAATTAAAGATGAGAAATACATTAGAGGTCACTTCTTTTTGGCCTAAATATTATTAAAGAATGTGCACTTGACTAGTGTTTCCAAGATGGTGTGTGCGTGTATGTCCATAGTGAGGATAATGTGGCAGGATTCAGGGCTGTGGGGTTTGACTAAAAGTATTTTTTGTCACAAAGCTCTAAATAAGAAGGATCACCAGCTTTTTCTTCACGGAACTCATTCTTTTCTTGGCTTTCAATGTATAACTTCCAGGAACTCCTGCGCTATGCCAGCTGAGTTTCAATCTCTCACTCTGATTTCTCTTCATGTAACTTTCCTATATAAATGTGTACATCTTCTGAGGTGTTCAAACTTTTCGCTCTTTTACTTTATACTTTCTCTAGAAATAGTTCCATCCTCTTCTTCTGACTCTTAAATGCTATATGTCTACGCGTATGTCCAGACCTGTATATCAAGATGGATATACCACAACCTGACAGAAACTGTATTCATTCACCCTTTAAAATTCTGTTTGAAGTTCTTTTTTCTTGGTTAAATTTGAAAGCTGGAAATCGTCTTTGATTATTTTCTCCCTATATCCAATCAGTTACAAAGTCCTAATGATAAATCCCTCATGAATTTTCCATTCACACTGACCCTAACTGACCCTCATTCTCCCTGGCAAGATGTTCTGAAGTAGCTTTCTTAGCATTCTCCATGTCTGTAGTCTGTGATACCTAGCTGTTGCTACCCCAATCCCCAGAATATATTCTCCACTTTGCAGCCAAACCAATCTTTCTAAAGAAATTTTGAGTATGCCCATTTTTCAACCAAAAGCCTTTAATGATGCTGTATTGCTGATAGGACAATACCTAAGGATCTTAGTTGACTATTGAAGGCTTTTGTGATTTGGCCACAGTCTGAATTTTTACCTCTATGTCCTGCCATTGTTTCAATCTGAAATGAAAATGCCATTCTGTGTCATGTTCATTTCTGTAACTCTGGTGCCTAGAACAGGGGCTGGAACATATAGGCACCCAGTAAATATTTGCTGAATGAAAGCTCTACTTTTATTACAGATGTTTTTTTTTTTAACTTTGTAATCTCTAGGTCTGTTCCTGCCATTCTATTTGCTTAAAATATACCCCACATGAATGTCTTTCTCATTTTTAAGACTTAGGTCAAATGTTATACTTTCTGTAATAATGATCCATTTCTGCCTCCATAATCAAACTTAATTGCTATCTCCTCTGTTTACTAATAGCTACGTTAAACTATAAGTTACCTAAGGGCTGTGATCCTATCTTTCTCCTAACTGCCCTCCCAACCAGTTGTTGCCAAAGATATTTAAAAACCAGGTGTTTGACACTTGCTGACTTAAGAGAATTCCAAGTTCGTAAAGTTTTATTACAAATAAAAAGTCAGTTTCTTAAACAATCCTGTGTTGTTACAGGACAGAAATCTTCATTTCCCTGCTGGCTTTCATTTGGAGGCCACCCATAGCATATAAATGCCTCTCTTTGGCTTTTATACATAGTTTTCTCCCTCCCAGAATCAGCAGTGAAGTATCAAATCAGTCTCATGCTCCTATCTCTCTGACCCTTCTATCACCACATCCCTCTCTTGACACAGCAAGAAAAGGATCACAGTTTTTTTTTTTTTTGAGACAGTCTCACTATGTCACCTTTGATAGAGTGCAGTGGAGTCACAGCTCACAACAACATCAAACTCTTGGGTTTAAGCGATTCTCTTGCTTCACCCTCCCAAGTAGCTAGGACTACAGGCACCTGCCACAATGCCCAGCTTTTTTTTTTTTTTGTCATTGTCATTGTTTAGCTGGCCCTGGCCTGGTTCAAGCCTGCCGGCCTAGGTGTATGTGGCTGGCAACAGAACCACTTTGCTATGGGCACTGAGCCAGGGTCACATCTTTTAAGAATTCCTGTGATGGGCCAGATGCGGTGGCTCACGCCTGTAATCCTAGCACTCTGGGAAGCAAAGGAGGGTGGATTAGCCTGAACTCAGGAGTTAAAGACTAGTGTGAGCCAGGGCCAGCCACCCTCCCTCCCTTGTCACTAAAAAAAAAAAAAAAAGGCATTGTGGAAGGCGCCTGTAGTCCCATCTACTAGAGTTGGAGGTTGCTGTGAGCCACAGCACTCCACCGGGGGTGACAAAGTGAAACGCTGTCTCAAAATTAATTAATTAATTAATTAATTAGGTTTTTTTAAAGAAAGAATTCATGTGATTACTGCCATGGCTGCCGGCGTCCCCAGCGCCTTGCTCCGGAGTTTGCACAGCCCCCTCTCAGGAGCCTGGCCGCGGGCCGGGAGGAAAGGCTAGGCCTGCAGTGCTCGCTCCTGTTGTTCCCGGGGCCATGGAGGAAGAAGCCTGAGCGTCCAGGCCTGACAGGACTTGGTGGAGGTGGCTCGGAGAGAGTGGTGGAGCTCAGGGAGAGAGAGGGGTAGGGGTGGGGACAGCGCCAAATAGACTCCATTAGGGGCTCCAGCTAGAAGCTGCTTTGCATTGGCTGAGGAGTAGAACGTGAACGCTGCAGCCACCCAACCCTTGCTGCTGCGCAGCCTCAGGCAGGCAGTGAGAGGAGCACGCAGAATGAGCAATGGCTCCAGAAGGAATCAATATATTGGATGGTTGGCACCCGTAGCTCAGTTGGCAGGGCACCAGCCACATACACCAAGGGTGGCAGGTTCAAACCCCGGTCAGCTAAAAAGACAACAGTGACAATTGCAGCAACAAATAACTGGGCGTTGTGGCGAGCACCTGTAGTTACAGCTACTTGGGAGGCTGAGGCAAGAGAATCGCTTAAGCCCAAGACTTCCTGTGACGTCACTGCACTCTACCCAGGACAACAGCTTAAAACTCAGTCTCAAAAAAAAGGGAAGAAAAAGAAGAAGTTGGATGTATGCTATGCTGAGGGGACATGGGAACTGAGTGTCACATGAGGGACCTGAACCACCATGTCATCTGAGAGTAACAGGAAGGTGCACATTGGCTGGGTGATGCTTAATTGGTGGAGAAACTCGATGTAAAAAAAGATTGACCTGACAATGCTCTCTGGTGAAAAAGAACTTGGCTTCTTAAGACACATTGGTCCTTGGATAAGTATGATATTCAGCCAGATGATAAGCTTCAGTTCACACCCCATCACAAACTGCTCTGCCTGCAACTTCCTAACATGAAGTATGTGAAGGTGTAAGTGAATTTCTCTGATTAGAGTTTTCAGAACTGTTTATGAAATCTTTAAGACTTTTAGTATCAGACACCCTGAAGAACCTTCTCTTTTAAAAAAGCCCAGAGATTCAGCAAAGGAAAAAAAAGAAAATGCTAGATGACCAGTGTGAAGATGAGGTACTTCAATTAGGGGGTCATCTTACCACTCCTGGGTCAGGAAATATGTATTCAATCCCAGGACTTTATAATGAAACAATGACCCCCCACTTATGATGCTCATGATGGAAGTCCTTTGTCACCGACTTCTGCCTGGTTTGGTGAAAGTGCATTATCAGAAGACAATCACATTGCCAGAAAACTTGGCAAAAATGTTCGAGCCTCAAGCTATTTTTGATAAAGCAAAAATCAAGCAAGGATTGCTTGATTCTTCAATATCTATCATAGAATAAGGTACAAAGAAAAATGAAGCCTTGCTTCTCTGATTCAAGTATTAGAGCTTTTTAAATTTGAATTTAAAGTATGATGCAATCAGAATCAAACAGCATTATGAGCAGGTCAAATAAGCTATTCTCTTAGAAGAAATTGAATGCACAGAAGGAATGATGATTGCAGCTTTGCAGTATCATATCAATAAGTTGTTGATCACGATATCAGAGAACATTTGAACAACAGTGACAAAGAACTTGATGAAGTCGATGCTGCTCTTTCCGATCTGCAGATTAAGGAGGTAAAACAACAATTTGGGGTGACATTACTTCTATTCCTGCGTTTGCTGACTATATTAAAGTTTTCAAGCCAGAAAACCTGACCCTGAAAGGTTACAAGCGATACTGGTGCACCTTCAAAGACATATCTGTTTCATGCTGCAAGAGCAAAGAAGAATCCAGGGGCACACCAGATCACCAGATGAACCTCAGAGGAAATTATCCCAGATGTAAACGTTTCAGGACAAAAATTTCACATTAAACTCCTGATTCCATTTGCATAGGGCATGAATGAAATCTGGCTTCATTGAGACAAGGAAAAGCAGTATGCACATTGAATGGCAGTCTGAAGATTAGCTGCCAAAGGTAAGACCATGGCAGACAGTTCTTTTGGCCTAGAAGTTCAGAATATTCTTTTCTTTCTGAAAATGAAGCATTTAACCCAGATATTCTACAAGTTGCCAGCCAATTCTCCCAGTACCATTTTTTAAATAGGGAGTCTTTCCCCCAGTTTAAGTTTTTTATAGGCTTATCAAAAATCAAATGATGATAAGTGCCTGGGTTTATCTCTTGGTTCTCAATTCTATTCCGTGTATCTACCTATTTTTGTGACAATACCATACTGTTTTTATCACTATAGATTTATAGTATAATCTGAAGTCTGGTAGTGTGATTCCACCTTCTTTTTATTTCTGAGTAATGTCTTGGCTACTCGAGTTTTTTTCTGATTCCATATAAAATGAAGTACTAGTTTTTCCATATCTTTAAAGTATGACAGAGGTACTTTAATAGGAATTGCATTAAATCTGTAAATTTCTTTGGGTAGTATGGACATTTTAACAATGTTGATTCTTCCCAGCCATGAGCATGGTGTGTTTTTCGATTTATTGACATCTTCAGCTATTTCTTTTCTCAAAGTTTCATATTTCTCTTTACAAGGTGGGAATGCAAGCTAGTACATTTCTTTTGGAAAGAATTCTGGAGAACATGCAGGGATCTAAAAATTGACCTGCTGTTTGATCCTGCAATTCCTCTACTAGGAGTATATCCAAAAGACCAAAAATTACTTTGCAAAAAGATATTTGCACCAGATTGTTCATTGCAGCTCAATTCATAATAGCCAAGTCATGGAAGAAGCCCGAGTGTCCGTCGACCCAT
>CAUYQV010072827.1:0-70058 GCA_963574575.1 Galagoides demidoff
TCAAGCGAGTCTTATGCCTCCACCTCCCAAGTAGCTGGGACCACAGGCGCCCACCACAATGCCCGGCCATTTTTTGGTTGCAGCCATCATTGTTGTTTGGCGGGCTCGGGCTGGGGATTCGAACCTGCCACCTTAGGTGTATGTGGCTGCCGCCTTAGTCAATTGAGCCACAGGCCCCGAGCCAAAAATAACTTTCTTTAAAAAGGGGATTGTCAAAATATTTTCCTTAAACACTGGTCCTTCCCAGTGCCAAAAACCATGAGAATTAAATGCTGTGGCAGTTATAAAGTTCATTGCTAAAATAAAAATGTCTCTTCTGGCTGGGTTAAGGAGAGCCCTTACTGCCACTTCCATATCATCATTAAATAGTGAGTCTCTTTTTCCCTGCTTAGGCGAGATGTCAACAACATCCCCATGATGCCTGTTGAGGTTTCTGACTCTTGTTTTGTGCCTGGAAATTGAAATTCCTTTAGAGCTGAAGGCCAAGAATTTGCAGAGCTAGAAATCATGTGTAGTTCTCTGCTGCAGCATTAATATCTAATTCAGATCAGCAGCTTGATGGGCAATGAAGGAGAGCTGAGAAATGAAACCTTCCAGGAGGGACTGAATGCAAACCTTGCCACGCTCATAGATAAGCATAGATAAGCATCAGCGCTGTGCAGCCCCGCGGTGGTATAATTATGCTGCATTTGGAGGACCTGGTGTTCCAGTGCTCCCTTGGACCCTCATGTCTGTACTTATGAGTTGTCTCAGCGAAATAATTTTCCATCCAATCCTTTTGATTTTTCTGTTCATCCCAAATGGATTCCTTTCACTGGCTGTGTTTGGCTCATTCTGGAAACAGTTACCATAAGGGGAATTATTTGTGTTTGGGAATGAAGAGATTCAGGGAAGCCGGTGCAGAGAGAGAACTTGCTGGGAACACAAATACTCCAACCTACATCTATTCATCACACACGATGCAACGACAGTGAAGGAAATGCTGGGGAGAGAGGGTGAACACTCTTCAGCTCATAAAGCTTTGAAACTCAGTAAGCCAAATGCAGGAAGTAAAGGAATGGTAATAAAAGGAATGACTATAAAGTTATAATGTTGGATCTAATTACAATATTAATTTCAAACGGAGATAAAACTCTGCAAACCTAGATGATTATTCTAAAATGTCCTACCTATCACATATGCATATAGATATGCAACGTAAAATGTACATGTGTTTTTGTGTGTGTGTATATATATATATAAATTTATTCCTAATTAGATTTAAATTTTCCTAAAAAGTTGATCCTCATATATTTTATGTGTACTCTATATTATCTATCATATTTTCTTACATATGCTAGTTTTCAGTATAATAGAGAAGAAAATTAACATTTGCTAAATACCTTGTGTATGCCCCTTTTCATAAATTATTATGTTCAATTTATTTCTTATGCAAATATTTCTGCAGCTTTTATATTTTGTACTTTCAGAAGAGGACACAGGCTCAGAGGGTTTTAATGGCATCCGTGAGGTCTCAGAGCCAGTCCCTACATTTAAATGCAGGACCATGTTTTCTCAGCTGTGCTACCTGGTGTTACAGATGCTTATCCTCTTCTCTTTTCTACTTTTAAGAGTTCACATGATTATAATGGACTTGCTCCTATAGTCCAGAATAAGATTTCTATTTTAAATTCAACCAAATAGTAACCTTAATTATCTCAAGAGTTCTTTTTGCTCTTGTAAGGCAATATATTCATGAGAGCAGTGTTTTACCCTATTCACATTCACAAGGATTCCAGTGTGTAATCTCGTTGGGGGCCATAATTCTACCTACCACGCCACTGCTGAGATACTTAAGCCCCTAATCACCATAGCATTCTTCAATTGCGATTGCTATTTTGTCCATTTATCATAAAAATTAGGAATGAGAGTACCAAGAAGCACTCTAGTAATCCCCTGAGTGCCAAATATGTTTTTTTCCTGTCCTTATTGTATCATAACACACACTATGAACAGCGTCAGTAGTCCCTGGCAGGATGGTGACTTATTTCCTAGCTTGCTGGTCTCCTGGCACAAATAGTCTAACACAACTGGGAGACAGCCAGAGTTTAAAGTGTAATGAGACACTGCTGTGTTTCCTTACAGAAGCGTGCTCACTCAGGGAACACTCTCCAGGCAGGCAGAGCTCAGAGCTGCAGAGGTGGGAAAAACCAACTCTGGGAAGCTAGTAGGTCACTAGTAGCAATGGCAAACAAGGTCGTTTCCACTTTTATTCTTAGTTCCAGACTCATGCCTTCTGGAGTTGGAGCACCTTGTCATATAATAGTCTTTAGGGTATATGTTGAGTCTCAGAAAGACATCACATCCTTCAATGGAGTCTTTTCCAAATTGGCCTCTTAGCTAAAACTTTATAAGGCCATTCCATTACTATACATATTAGATGGCCAGCTTTTGAAAAGTGTGATATCTAGTAATGCATACTCTTTTACTTCCCTTTTTAAAATTTTAATAGATTTATTGGGTACAAGTTCAATTCTGTTGCATGTATATACTGTATAGTGGTAGAGTCTGAGCTTTTAGTGTACCTGTAACATAAGTAGTATACACTGTGCCCTGTGGGTAATTTTTCATTCTTCACCTCCACTTACCTCTCCCCCCTTGTAAGTCTTCACATTTTCTTTCATTTAAAATGGATTTGTTGCTCTGATTCAATATGATGACATGTGCTGGTAGGTTAAAAACACTGTAAACAATCTGATAAATGTACTGGCTGAGAGTTTGAAGACAAAAGGCAAACTCAGATTTGGGATACAAGTCAATTCTAGTCAAGATGAAGAGCTTCTTTTCCAGGGTAGGAAGTACGCAAGGTTATTAACTCGCCTCCACATAACTGGTCTACTCAAGGGATGGCACCACAATGGAACTCAGTGCTGTCCTTTCTCACTGTCCATTTGGACATTGAGAGGATCAGTTTTGGTGATGGACGCCCACATCCGGGGTCCATGCATGACCTCAATTTTCCCAACCCTTTCAATAGTTGGTGAGATATTGCACCAACTATTACATTCCCTTACAAACCTATTCCATTGCAGTTTCAACATGAAAAAATTTCTGTCAATTGTACTACCATAGCAAGCCAACCACTATCAGTATTGCACACACGATTAATGATATTTTCTTTATTGCTAGCTTGGGAGTACGGTACATAATCCAGTTTGAAAATCTCATTTTAGAGACTCTTTTCTTGAACTACTAACACCTACACTCTTAGTCTGGGTTACCTAGGAAACGGAATTTTACATGACATTTGAAGATAAAAAGTTCTTCGGGGAGTATTTTCAAGAACACCTCGGGGAAGTAAGGACAGATTGGTCAGGGAAAAAGATTGAAGTGTGATACAATTGCAATAAAGTTCACAAGAAGAGCTCTGAAACTCTGATTACCCTTTAGAGTTTTCTTCAGTTGGTTCCAAGGGGGTCACACTTTTTCTCCTACATAAACTAGTCACTGAACATTGAATTCTGACTACTCCTAGGAAGGAGAGTCAACTTTGGTGAGACTGCTCTCTTTGGCTAAGGGCATTTCCCAGAGAGATATCCAACTATGAGCTACTCTTTCCATTGTTGAGTAATAAGATAATTAGTCTAAAATGAGAATCTGGTCAATAGACCACAATGTCTACTATATTTTTTAAATTGGGTGGAAGGAGAATAATTTTTGGAGGTTCAGGAAATTTGGAGGTGTTTGTTTTTGTTCTGTGTAATGAATATCACTTTTTACCCTATCATCCTTATTACACATAGATTCATCTATAATAAATGCCCACATCTGCCTCTCTTTCTATTCTAGTTTTCTTTTCCCTAACAATTAATGTGTTGAGAAAATAATTTAGTGGGTTATGAAAAGCATTTTTTAACAAAATGCAATAACTTTATCACACACATAGGTAAATATACTTCAATAAACTTTTTGTTTCATTTCTTAGTGTGTGTGTATTTTAAGCCTAAAGTTAGTTAGATCTCTGTGATTTTTAAGTATATATCAGCCATAACTGATGAAGACTGGAAAATCTGATCTTTGCATCTAATGTGATTATTTTCAACCCCTTCAAGGTCTAGTGTGTTTTCAATTATAACTCCCATTAATTTTTTGCAAAAAATACTGTCATACATTATACTTTGGTGAATATTTTAAGCAATTAAAAATTAGGTAATTTCTCTGAATAGTTCAAGTTCCTTGAAAATACTATGAAGTACTGGTGAAAACCTGCCAATCCTAGATCAGGCATCTTGATTATCTTTGTAACCAAGTGTAACTAACTGTTCTCTATTTCCCCTGAACACAAAAAGAGGAAAATTAATTTAACCCACTACATAAGAGATGACGTTCGGTGTAAAAGATAAGTATAAAACATTATTATTTATGGAAAGTAGGAATTCTCTTCTTGGAAAGCCTTAAGAAAAGGATACCAAACTTCCTGATCATTTATGTTATCACTCAAAATCTTTAGGAGGAATGAATCACAAAGGACTCCCAAATAATCACACTTATGTTCAGTATAGCCAATTCCCTTACAATCTGGAATACAAGTCAATTCCAATCAAGATGAGACTATGTTTCATCTTGTTTCCAAGAGATATTTGTGGACAAGGAAGTTATGAAATTTGGCTAATCTCTCTACATTTCTTGAGGATACCCTATTCACTGATGGTGTTTTATTTGAATTTCAGGTATATTGCTTACGTGGTAAGTAAGCTTTTCTTCTTTGTGAGAAAAGAAAGATTAAAACTTACCAACTCTACATTCTCTGACCAGACACAAGTCAAATTTGACCTGAAATGTTAATAGTTTAATGACTTCTTGTTTTGTAGCTTTAAAGGGGTAATTTCTGACAATATTGTTGAAAGAAAAAGGAGAGAGAGAAAAGGAAGGAAGAAAGGGAGGGAGGGAAGGCAAAGGAAGGGAAGGGAAGGGGAAAGAAACAGAGTCTTTAGTTTCTAAATAGATAAAATAGCACTTTTACCCAAATCAGCACAGGAAAAGTGTCAGTCACTAACATCCACCATTTTGTAGGATTTGTTAGAGTCACCTAAATTTGAGGTAACTGTTATAACTGTAGCCTTATTTGACCATATTTATAAAATTCTTGTTCATTTTGTTCTATAATATTCAGTTTTTTCTAATGTGAATATGTACATTTATGAAGCAGAGATGTTCAAAATAATAATACCTACCTTAGATTCACCAGTATGACAGAATAGAATTTGGAATGTCAATAATAAAATAGTAGTGGATTTTTTAATGATAACTGACTAATGACTTTTTCGAAGCAATCTAACTCAAACAATATGTTGATAGGTGAGAGATTCTATGCCCTCAAGGTCAAATAACCAATAACAATAATAATAAAGACACCATATAAGGGGCCAAAATGAAACAAGAAATTCTCCATTTTAAATGTTGATTAATTAATATTACTTATTACTATATTTTTTACTTACTATGAAAAAAAGATTGCATCATTTACCCACCTACCCAAGAGGCAAGCAGAGGATTGGGTTATAGATTGATTTTCTTTACCAGTTTACGTATGCTTTTAAATTTTCACAGGGGCTTAAAGCATATTGTTGGTATTGTTGTTTATTTGTTCTATAGCCCTTGAGTGCAGAATAGGGTGGCTATGGAGGTATAAAAGAATAGTAGATATCTTCTTACAAATTCGGCATTTCATAGAGGATCATCTAGTCTAGCATTTTTATTTTACCCTAAAACACATGAAATAGATGCACAACCTAACTCCAGAGAAAAAGGTACACAGGGCTGTGCTTAATTTCTAGCCCATTAATTCTAGCCTCCAATCTTTTATTTTTCCTCTTTTAGACAAGAGAGTATATCTTAATGAAGACAAGGCAATTGAAATTATTAAAAAGTTCAATTTTAATTCACTCTATTTAAAAATACTATTTTAAGTATTTAAAATACTTAAATTTACTATTATAAGTCTCATTTGCATTATACATGTAATAAATTACTCAAAATACCTTATGATCAGTCCCAACATATCAGAGTATTACTAATTATATGCAACAAACACATTTAGCAAAGTTCCTGGTGCAGCTGTAAAGGGAGAAAGAACTCTAATACACATCTCCATCATCCATGTCAGAACTGACATTTTGCCCTCCAAATCTGGTTTAAGCAATTTTATGCAAGAGTGACTGAAGAGTGAAACTTCCTTCAGCTCTTCTGTTCATAATGCTGACATTGAAGGCTGATAAAGTGATTCATTCAGGCTGCTGTACAAACTGAATAACTGCTCACTGTGCCAGGACTGGGATGGGACACAATGGCCTGTGTCAGAGCATCTATCTTGGGCAGGAGAGGCAGAGCATCAGCACTTTGATATTGCCATTAAGAGGCTCAGATTTATTCTTAAGACCACCTTGGATAGAAAGAATGATGGTGAATTTATAAAGCCACCTGCAAGCATTCTTGAAGTGAGTGATTTCTCTGCATTTCAAACCGTAGTTTCATATGGGTCTCTAAAACTAGTCAAGATAAAATGCCAAAAATATGAACATGAGTAATTTATATGTGCCAGTAAGTGATGTCATTAGCCTGGAAAGATGTCCTTCTACTTAAGATGACTTCCAACCAGTTGACTTTCCTGACCTAGAATTTTTACTTTAATAGTCCCATCTTCTTCCTACCTGTCTAAATGCTGATTTAGTTTTCATTCATATATGCCAGAAAATAAATCTGAAAACAGTATTTTGTACCTCTTAAACATCACCAATAAAGTTTTAAGTAACTTTTGCTTCTGCCAGTAAAAAGGTTCTATTAACTTATCTTAAAATGAAACTGTAAAAAAGAAAGAAAGAATGAATGAATGAAACTGTAGTTTCAAATAGGCACAAATGTCCAAAGAAGACCTTGAAAGTGGTCAGGACCCTTGCACAGTCACTAGCTTTGTGTTTGGGTTGCAAACTGCACTAAGGCTAGTTACTCTGCGAGGCACCTTAAGAAGAGGAGCAGGTTCTTAGAGGTAAGGATCCAGTCAGAGGGACCAAGATCAGCCTGCAGGCCAACAGCAATGATACTGACACAATAAATTTAAGGGACAGAAGCCAAATAAAAAGGAAACACAGAGGAGCATAGGGTTAAGGGCAGACCAAGGAAGGTTGTGGGCAATTGATTTTAATGAAAATAACCGAGTTTAATAAAAGAAGCTGGCTTCAAGGTATGAGGAGGTTGGGCAAAAGTCCTAAAGATATTATTAATATTTTTCTTAAAATGGACACCCATCTTGCATGTAAAACAATATGTGTGATTTAAGGGCTATAAAAACATTTATCTTCCTAAAGCCATCTCTCTGTGTATTTTTTCATCAGACTTATTCCTAACATCTCTGTGTTCTTGCTATATTATAGATGATCCTGTTCTTCCATAGTTTCTGACATGAACAGCATAACATTAACTACAGCATCTCCTAACCTAGATAGGGTGTCCAGCACTGAACATTTTATACAAACCAGGGAATCTATGATCTAATCAGCAATCAATAAATGTATCCTTCTCAAAAATTTAGAACTATCTCAACTGTATTCAGTGATTGCAAGTGTATGAATTGAAAAGCTATGTAGACTCTATAATCTCCATGCATTTGAATAACTAAGTAGAAGTCAATCTATGTAAGGGGAATGGAATAAAAGCAAGAGAGAGAGGTCCTAAAAAACATAGTAAGTTTGTCTGCCATGGTAACCAATAACTTGTAAAATCTCAGCTAAATTTGTATGAAACTTACATAAATATAAATTTTGTTTGGTGATGTCTCCATATCCTTACATACAAGCCACTCCTCTTTAATTGAGCCAACCAGAAAAGACTTGTATCACTTGTACTGAAAAGGCCTTCATTAGAAAACAAAATTACTAAAGGAGTTCTGACCCATTATCCCTACTATTTTGAGATGTCCTTAAGTGGTCAGAGAAGCCATCTAAGAAAAAGATGACTTAAGGAAAAGAGCAGAAAGAGGGATTTAAAGAAGATGATATCTTCCAATATTAAAGTAGCTACTATTACTATTATCCTGGCATTCAAGACATCTACTGTTAATATTCTGCTGTTTGCTTGTACTACTTTCCTGTTTATGGTGTGTTGAGTATGTATTGACTGAATAATTATTTCCAAAGTTAACGATATAAACATTTTGTGGTTTTTTCATACAGACACAAATTGCCTTCCTGAAAATTTTGCACAAGTGAATAACCCTGCCAGCATGCTTAAAAGTATTTGTTTCACTGAAACTTTTCCAACATTGCATATCATTCTTGTATGTATTTTTTAACCATCTTGATATACATTTAAAAGATGAGGTTGGTGATGTTAATATTAACCTTGAAATCATTGAAAATTTGTATTTCTTTGGTTAATGTACTTTTATGACCATTGAACTTTTTCATTGAAGGGAAAATACATTATTATTAAATGATATTGTATCATTGACTTGTATATTTTGAATAAAAACCACTTGCCATTTGTTGAGAATATTTATGATATTTTGGAATTTTTAGTTTATAAATTAACCATTTTTAGATAAAAGTATATTTATGACTACACATGTAAATTCTATTGCTTTAATTTCTAGGCTCTTTTTCCTCTTAAAAAAACTATTGACTTATAATTTCTTCCTGTGTCTGCTCATTTATATATTTCCCCCTACCATTCTTTCATATGTAAGCAATTTATTTTAATTCTCATTACAGACCCAATGCTATTCATTGACAACAAAATTCCTTTCTGTACTGCATTGAATTAATCAGTGATATAATTACTGATGAAACTATGTGAAAGAGTCTCCACAGACTTATCCTCTATCAGGTAGAGTCTCTCTCAAATTCTTGTAATATCTCCTGATAACTATTACAATTATTAGTTATTTTATTAAGCTCTCTTTTAATTGGTTTCATATTGTCTTGTTCCCATAAGCCAAAAGAATAGTATCAATCTTATCCAAAGATCTATATCAATCATCTAGCAGAGTACCTGGCAGATTAGACAGACTTCACGCATATTTATTGGATTAATATTTAGTAAGGAACTATTAACACATATAAGTTAATGCATATAATAAGTTACAATCAACTATGTTGGAAAATGGAAATAAAATTTAATGAACTTTTGGTAGGTCCAAACTTTCTAGCCAATAAAAATGACATATATGAAAGATATGTAATGACATAAAAATTTATACTTTAGTGAGAAAGAAAGTTATAAAAATACATGTATAAAAATATAACAATCTATCACAGACTTATTACAATCACTTGCCCTTATTGACAGAAAAAAATTATTCTTTATAAAATCCAGAGATGACATTAGAAAAATAAGGCAGTTACTAAGTTTTTTTCAAGATTTTAGTAACATCACCTTTGCATGTTGTAACATCAAGATTTTAGTAACATCACCTTTGCATGATGTCCTTACAATACAGAAAGCAGACATTCCACCACCATTCAGCAGCTAGTAGCTAATGCCAAGGATGCAACTGACTCTAACAGAAATAGATACAATGACATCACCTTACATGACTGGGTACCCCTCTGGAGCTAATTTGATGTATTTTAGGCCATTCGTTCATTCATTCATTCATGTTCATCCAGTTCCTTCCCTGAGTGAGGTAACACGAGAATCTACAGCAATGCCAGAAGGTGAACCAGACAGAGGTCTCTGCTGGCTTGACATTTACTCTCTGATTTGGGGGAATACAACAGCAGCATAAACCAGAAAACAAATAAACAAGTAATTATAAAAAAGTCAAATTATTTTTCTATCATAGTTTAAAAAATGCCATTTGTTCATACATTCCAAACTAAAAGCTCAAAACATTGAGTTTATTGTCAAGCTCTTTCTGTTTTCTACCAAAGAAATACTTTTGTTAAAATTTATCAAATATTTTATGATAACCCCCATCACTCAAGTAATTTTTTCATCTCCAATTAATACATGGAGCCAGGGAATTATCATAGAAATGGAATTGTTTGGTAGAAGCCAAGAATGTTTTCCCTTTAAAAGGAGTTTTGCAAGAACAATTACTCTCAAAACTAATGTGGATGTTAAATTAGACTATAAATAGTTCTCTGCCTCTTTTCTTTGCTACTTAAGATAAAAGGTTGTCTCAGTACCCCCTTTCAGAAAGAGGATGGAAGGAAGGAAGGAGGAAAGATAAGCAATTGTATTTAAAGTCTCAAAAAAGTGACTTTAACTCCCTCAAGGCTACTTATGCGTTATGTCCTAGAAAATGGAATAAATGAAAATTTCCAAGAAGATATTCATAAACTTCATAGAGTATTCTAAATTTGATTCTATTTCCATTTTTGACCCTATTGTAAAGTCTTGAACTGATCCACATTAAATTGAGTCTTAAATAGCATTAATAAGATAATTTTTCAAGAAGAATATATTATTGTACTAGCCCCAGCCAAAAGCAGAATCCCACGTGCAAGTGATCTTTCGTATTTAACAGCTGATACAACAACATCTTCTAGTGAGTGAAATTGCTGTTTCTATCCCAGGGCTTATATAGTAACAAAGCTGTTTATTCTGATTAATGCACTAAGGTATGATGTCTCTATTTCTAATCATCTGTTTGATACCTGAAATATTTGCCCTGCCTGTTAAGCCCTAAACTCTATCAACAGACACCACCCCATTTAGCTGTGTTTCCTGCTACTACCACTAGAGGGTCTACAATCAATATTCAGGGGAATGACTAACTAGCAATACGTACTCTTCACTCAAAATGTACTGTGTACACAGCCCTTTTATGAAACTAATCTATAGCTCTCAAGCAAAAGATACAACTTAATTCTAGCCCAAAAATATGGGGAGGGAGTGGGGAAGGGGAGGAGAGAAGGGTGAAATACCTTTTAATTTCCCTTCTTAAATTCTTTTGAAAAAGCAAAAACCTGGGATACAAAAGTAATCTGGCCCTGGTGAAAACAGCCACACAATAATTGGCTAAAGAAATGAATACATTTCCCTCCCCAGTTAGACTACAGCAGTGGTTCTCAACCTGTGGGTCATGACCCCTTTGGGGATGGAATGACTCTTTCACAGGGGTCACCTAAGACTATCCTGCATATCAGATACTTACATGATAATTCATAACAGTAGCAAAATTACAGTTATGAAGTAGCAACAAAAATAATTTTATGGTTGGGGGTCACCACAACATGAGGAACTATATTAAAGGGTCGCGGCATTTGGAAGGTTGGGAACCACCGGACTACAGGGTTGGTCATTTCCTTGGCTTTCCTTCAGTCTGTTTATTATGGCCACTTCTTTTAACCTCCAACCCAGAGGTGCCCTTTGCTTTCCCGACTTCAAAGTTTGTACTGAGAGCTTCTAAAAATTTACATAAAATTATCACTACAAACCTAAATGAGATCCTAGTTCTCCCCACATCTGATGTTAGCTTCTCTTAATCTCATCTCCTTACATTATTTCCTACTCCAGACTTATCACCGGTGATGCTATCCAAACCATTCCTGTCATACACTAAACTTGGTCTGCTTCTGCAATTCCTACTTTTCATTGTAGTCTTCTTCCTGCTTCAACCAGACCATAAGTACCTACTTATTTCTATCAGTCAGGATCCTCAGGTCCAAACCATATCCATTCCAGCAAAAGGAACATTCATTATGGGGTATAAGTAGCCCACACAAGGTATTGGGTGGTATGAGGAAACTTAAAAAATCTCCAAAAGAGTCAGAGGCCAGCCTGTTGCCTCTAATGCTAAGAATAATACTCAAATGCTTTACACTTCCCCATGTGACCCAACATCATAGCTGTCCCTCCTCCTGCATAGCTCACACCAAAGCTCTACTTCTGTATCTAGAAGGCAAAACCCACACTCCCACCACCTCCATTACTCACTTCTATAATCAATGCCTCCTATTCACCACTAGGACTGCTGGAATCTAGGTCATGGGCCTAGCTTCAGGTGAGTCTGGGGAGGAAAGCATTACCTTCTATCTTGGGGATGCAAGTTTTCCATTATTACAAGAGCGTGTAAAGGGTCTAGGCTGCTAGATAATCAGGCAACTCTCTACTACATCCTTCCTCTTCAATGGCCAAACTCATACTCCTCTTCCAAGACTTGTCAGCAGATTCCTTCAGGCGTTGGGCTCCCAATCTCTCTACATGGCCCTGAGCATTCTACACAGGAATGATGCATTTGCATTTCATTCTCTCATATCCTCCATACAATTCTTCAGCATCGTGAGTACACCTGATCCTTTTTTGTATTATTCTCTTCTCCATATTTAACATGTAGCCAACGTTTGGCATATGGCAAGCACTTAATGCTTTGGGGGAAAATGAGTAAAAGTTGAAGAAGTTCTAATTCAAATGTTGCTCAGCTGCAAATATTTTAGTGGTATACCTCTAGCTGAACACTGTTTTACTCAATACCCTTAATTCACGGGGAGATTTTCAACTCTACTTCAATCATATAGCATTGTGATACACAAAGTGTTGGACCAATACTGAAAACCTTTTAAATAGTATGTGGTTTTCTAATACACCCACAGGAAATTGGAATACTAGCATGAGTCTTCCCAAGACTTAGCAAAACACAAGCAATTTGAATTCAGGATCCCATGATGTCATTAACAAAGATGTGACTTTGAAATGGAAACAAAGTAGTGGGAAAGAGTTTAGAGAGGCGACCTCAACTGTAAAAGTCATTCCAAATGAGCTCTGTTTGGTCTGTTAATAACCATGGGATTTGTATTGATGCTACTTTGCCTTTACTTTAAAGTGGTCCCCATGGATCTGCTGACAGCTTCATGAGCTGATTGTGACAACAGTCTATGTCCAATGAAAAGGAATAGGCAAGGAGGGAGTACGTATTTTTATAAGTGAACATAAAGAGAACAATGAATAAGTTCCCTTTCTACCTTTGTAATATACATGCCTCACTTTTTGAAAGAAAATTTTGTCATTTGGAGGTAATTCAAGATATTTAACATCCATCTTTAATAGCCACTTAGTCAAAATTAGTTGTCATGAATCCATTAGTTCCATAAGGGGATATAGAGCATGAATGGTATTTCCCCCTACCCAGTCCCTAAGTTGTGCATTTCCATGCAGTATGGACAATGAATGTGGGGGAATGAGGATGAGGCAAGGGAGACATAAGACAACAAATACCAAAAATATTAGAAAACACTTGTTTAAAGAAGATATCGCAGGTCTACCCTGATCACTGAGGATAAAGATAGAAAACAGTCATTTTCATATCCAAATCCCCTCTCCTCTCTGCATTTTTAAAGCTGAAAAAGTACAGAAAAACGAAAAGCTTGGCACAGCCTAGATCACCCATTCCCTCTCAAGTAATGAACCTTCTTTAATTTGAAGGGAAAATCATATGAACTTATCTATGCTAAATGCATTTATAGTATTCATGAGTTTCTCATTAAAGACCCAAAAGAATCCAGTTTAAATTCCTACAATAGTATGTATATTGTCCCAGGTAGTATACAGAGCTAGTTTCAACATAACAGAGCATTTTGGCTACAATATAGATAATTGACTTTTCAATTATGACAGCACAGGTTTAATTTCATGGTAGACTTGGTGAGTGAGGAAGGATGGACAGGCATTCACCTGTGCTTTTGATATAGCTCTCGGTTTAATTTCACCAATATACAGGGTGAGCTATGAAGGACCATTAATTAAAGTCCAAAAGACTACGTGGAAGATGGAGATTTATTCTGTGAAACTACTATTTTCTCAGCCTGCTTCCACAGTGTGTGAATAAGGATTTTCTCCATAAAATGAAGGAAAGAGAACATTTCAAGAATGTCTGTGCTTCCAAATACTAGGCTACAATGCAAACACTTCTGATACATTTTGACAGTATTTATACATGTTTTTAAGCTAATCATTTATATATTCCTTTCTTCCTCCCTAAAATGATTAATCTTTTCATGCTTATGGCTTCGGCTAATAGCAGACTGGGTTTTTACAGCTATGGTTTCCCCAGCCTATACTCTGTTGTGACTTCTTTGTCTTCCTCTAATACTTCAGCACTGGATTTCTCTCCTCGCCCTTGCACCCAGCATCTGACTTTGCTGTATTTTTCTTCCTTTCCCCTTCACTCCCTTGCCCTCTTCAGGCTTTTTCCATTATTTACTGTAGTAATATATGTAGAACTCAAATATGTTTTTATTTTTGAAATATCTCGTAGCTTAAATAAAGTAGAAATAATAGCACCAATGTCACTGCGTTTTTATGAGGATAAAATAAGTTAACATACGTACAATGCTTAGAACAGTGCCAAGTGCAGCAGAAAAATGTCATGCAAGTAGAAGTTAGCAAAAATTATCCTAAGTTGTGGTCGTTATTAAGTTGAGTTCTATGATCTTTGTTCTTAATTTAGAAGCAGATGTGTGCAATTTTTAGCATTTGTCTTATAAAAACAATTTGAAAACCTTGTTCTTTATTTGTTCTGCAGTCTCCTGCTTTTAGGGACCCCTGGCAACCTGGACTTTTTATAGCAGTGGTTGTCCATCTACTGGAGATGGCAACAAAAGCTCCAGCCCCCACTTCAGAAAACTGCCTATACACACAACATTTTACACATCATTTCGGAGCTCTTATCAACATCTTTAGTCCAGTTATTGATGCCTTAGTTGTCCACAAATCTTTTTAAAGAAACTGCTCCACAGAGAAAAAATTTTCCTACCCTGACTGGTACCAGATCACACGAATAAAAAATAAGGTATGTGCTTCTCACCAAAGTGAGAAGTTAGAGGGGGAGGGACACCAGGAAAGGGGAAAGAAAGGCTTCTTGGGAAAAGTGTGGTTATCAATAACTTCCATAAATAAATAACTTGGTAACTATGGGGAAAATGTAAAACATCATGTGATGTTTTCCATTTATTTTAAGTATCACTTCAGTTTGCATCACACTGGACGGGGTTCATCTTTTTAGGTGTCAGGGCTATGGTCCATCCATGCCCTGTCTGAATACTAAAAACGGTGTGGTCAAGTGGAAAGAACAGAGACTGTGGAAGCAAGAGAACTGGAGTGTGTGTTTAGGTTCTTTTTCTTTGCTTCCCTGCTTTGGATAAGGCATTCTCTCTCTCAGAACCCTTGCTCCTGGGCTCTCTGAGGGTAATATCACCCACCTTGTAAGCTTGTTGGGGAGAGTATAACATGGTGTGTCAAGGTGCTTAATTCTTATAGTTTCACTTGCCTTTGTGTTTTAACAATAAAATTGCGCTGAGTAAACCAATGATGGTGAAGCTTGTTGCCCATAATATTTTAAGGGTGCTTTCAGAGATTATCAGCTCATGGCTTCCATGCATTATTGACCTTATCTGAGTGACAAGGTTTATTTTTTCTATTGCAAAATTTAAACTTAGAAACTTGATTATAGCATAGATTACTATTCTGAGAATGAGGCATCCTTAAACAACAGAGGGAAACGGTTCTATTTTCTAAGAGAAGACACAATTAAACAAGCTAAGAAGAGGACAAGAATGACATGGTAACAATGGGTTTAATAGATCTATATTCGTTTACTCATTTTATAACAAATTCAATTGGCAGTAATCTTTTGGCACTTTAAAATTTTCATTTTAAAGACAAATGGTCATTATTTTACCCTTATTCATGTTTTTCTACTTGCTTCATAATATAATAGGTGAAGAAATAAAACATTACATCTGGCAGTGGTTTTTCATAGCAACATTCTGTTTCTGGCACAAACTACTTCATACTATTTGATTAATGAAGAATTCTGCACAAATTTCTTCTGCTTATGTCATTTGCTGTAATTAATCTATTGTAAATAAGACAATTTTTCTTATGTTATAAATGAGTTTTACTAGGGGGAAATGTGTTATTTACTTAATTTTTTCCCATCTACACATTGTGCTAAAAGTATACTTTTTATTACTGTTTTGCTGTGCTTTTAAATATTTCTGCAAAATTCACCAATCAAATATCCACACAGAAAAGCTAAATGTTAAGATGGATATTTCCGAAAACAAATTGTCCAGATTCTTTCTGAACTCCCATTCCAATAGCCATCGGACAAATGTATCCTGTTGTAGGCAGAAATTTGGGTGTCACATTGTTAGAGTAGGAGACTGGGAGACAGGGCTGAGGCTGGACACAGGTGTTAAAGTAAACAAGCCACAAGCAGAAGCTAACGAGAGGGGCCGATAACTGCAGGGAAGAACTGGCTTCCACCAGCTTGTTAGCTATCTCTGTCACCTTACATGAATCTCGGCTAATTAGAATATCGTTTACACTGTGGCTTTAAAATTTCTCTTCCCTTATATTCACCACGACAGCTCTGAGCAACAGTATAAAGTAAGAAAATAGGGAAGAACCCAATTCTAGGAATTACCACCCAAACTCTTAGTAAAATTCAACCCCTTGGTCTCGAAATTTCCTCCCCTCACTTAGTAAAACTACAAAAGATCTAAAACCATTTCCTCTCAGACCAGCTGTTCTTTCCAGCCTGCCTGCTCTCCTCCCTGAGAGGGAACTTTCACCTTCTATTAGTATCTGACACTTGCTTGGCTTGAGTGGTGCATCCCGAAATTCTTTTCCTGAAGAACACTGAGAACTTGGAAAGCCCTCCACCTGGAAGCCAGTGACAGTGGGATTCTCCTCTGGGAGATAGAGATATACATGTAAATAAACTAGCATCTTAGAAAACCATTCCCCAAATCTGTGTCTAAGGATTTCTTTCCTTTTTCCTTCCTAACCATGATGGTTACTCTACTTCTCTTTTCCTAATTCCTCACCCTCTCTCTCCGACAAAACCAGAGACACCTGGTTTTGTGAATTTCCCTATCTGAAGCATCGTAAAAGAAACACGTTTGGCCCTTTCTTCTCCTTTCCTTCTTTCTTTTTTCTTCTTGTGGTGGAGAGATAGCTCTTAAGTGATTTTCATTTAAGACATTGAATTTAATTAAAAATGTAATTTATATGAGATGCCAACTACTTCTACCAATAAACATTTATTGAACAATTATTATATGCATCAACATTAGACACTGAAGGCACAACTATGAGTTAGGTAAAGTTGGTGTCCCTTACACAGGAACTGTCTGAGTAAAAGACAAATCTTTAAGTTATCGTAAAATGGATCCACTAACACAGGCATGTACCCAGGAGTTAGCGTGCACAGAGGATGAAATGATGAATCTGCCTAGATGGAAGGGGTATCAGACATACAACCTCACAGAGAAAGAATATGGAAATGAATCTTAAAAGGTGAGGAACGACTACATCTTTGGAATCACCCCTGCCCTAAGGAAATCTGGACAAGTTATTTAAAACAGCTGCTTTAAGGCACTGAACTGCTTACAAAGGATTAAACAATTTTTAACTTCAAGGAAGTCCGAATAAACAGAACTGCAGAGAGAGGTAAGCCATTTAGGTGTTCCTTCTTCCTTAGGGACATCTGTCAAGCCCAAAAGAGGGGACAGAGTGGCTGAGAAGTTGATCAGAATGTCTGACAGTTTGATAGTCTTAAATCTAGTAGAACAAAGCTGGGAGTCCAGGATCCCCACAGTGAGTGGGAGCCTGCTTACCATGCTAGGCGGTGGAACTGTAGAGAAGACTCGAGTGAGTTAGAAAAATGCCATCCCGCCAAAGGACTGCAACTCAAGTGTCAGACACGTGGGGGCATGCAGTAGGTAACTCCTGAATGACTTCATAAATGATCAGATCTGTGAATCAAGCAAGTGATGGCCCCTCTTTCTGCCAGCTGCCCCATCAGAGAGCACACAGTGGCTAAAGGCCACATGGCAGAGCCGAGTGAGTGCCGAGTGCCAAAAGTATATGAATCCACAGAGTTGAGGTTCTGAGGTAGGAGGGGTCAGGCAAGGAGAGAAGGAGGGTGGAAAGAACATGCAGCTGAGACCACCCTCTGTAGCCCCATCTGTCCCACTTGGAAAACGGAGGGGAGGAGAGAGCAGGGAAGAAGGGTAGGATGGTGATATAGAAGAATTC
Source organism: Galagoides demidoff (assembly GCA_963574575.1). Taxonomy (NCBI): domain Eukaryota; kingdom Metazoa; phylum Chordata; class Mammalia; order Primates; family Galagidae; genus Galagoides; species Galagoides demidoff. The sequence goes on from CAUYQV010072827.1 coordinate 18,022, forward strand.
AGTTAAAAAGCAGGGGAAATACCGTTCTATTAGATATCAACCATAGTATCCTACACTTGTACAGGAAATGTGTTCCTTAAATCCACTATGACATTAACTAATTATATTCAGATCAATTTTACTTTGTACCACATTGGAACTAGTTTTATTTTGCCTGTGGTTTGTGGAAATCTCTGATCACTTTTGATTCCAGCCCCTCTGTAGAACACTGGTATTTAAGGGCTTGGATCTCCAAATTAAACTATTTTCTTACCTCATTGAAATTGTTTTGCAAGGTCCAAAAACTTAGAATTTCATACTGAGCACTCAGAAAAAGTGGGAGTTATTCAAATCTGTGCACGCTTTCTTGAAAAATGAGAGTTGTGAGTGAACAAAGGCCAAGTTTCCATTTTGCAGCTGAATGATAAATGAGGCGAACCCAGCACAGCTTTGACACAAAATATGAAGTAAAGATTTGTCTTTTTCTTCCTCTGCTCATGCTTGGAAGAACAAGCTGACTGCCTGAAAAAGCGTTTTTATTCAAATAGCAAACTTGGTCTCATGGAACTGTTTTCCATGTCACGTGTTTACAAATATCCTTCTCCTCAGTTTCTTTCCCTTCTCTCAAGCTGGTATTCTGCACGGTGTGCATTAATGGGAACTTGTTTAAAGGATGAAAAATCAAAAGTCAGGAAATACCTAGTTAAGGATCTTAGGAACAGTGAGAACTTGGCCACATTGCATACCCTGGGCAAATTATGACACGGTTTTTACCACATGAACAGAATTGCATGGAAGGTATAAATTTAACAAGGGAAAGAGGAATAGAAAAATTACATTCAGGCCACAACACCCACACATTTGGGCTGTAGAACCTTTGGAATTTCCTGACAACTGTTCTAAAGTTTGGGTTTTGCACAGAGATACTGTGGTAACATAGTATTTATATTTAATTTCCCTGGGCTTACAAAGGAAGAAAGCTTTCTAGAGAAATACTTAGTTCTTAAAAGTTCTTAATTCACATGTCTTTATGAGACTATAATGGAACAAAACAAATTAAAACAAAATATTCATATATCTGTATAGGTTTTCGCTCTATACATTGGTTTGGGGACTTTTTCTTGAACAATGGTGAGCACACTGCTAAAGTAAATTTTTAATAGTTTATCACTCAGAAATGTAAAAACTCAAGCATTTGTGCTTTTAAAAAAATTGAGCAAGAAATAAATAGGCAAAGGTGATTGAGGAAGAAAGAGACTGAACTGGGGAACCCTCACTGTCTCACTTTTTTTTCCTGCCCAAAGTCTTAATGATTAAATAATCAAGTTTTCACAAGGATGAATCATTAGCATGCCTTATTGCTTCATATGTGCAAATAATAACCATGTGTGGTCATGTGATTTTCTAGACAAGGACAGATGAATTTGTTTGTATCTGCTGAGAACTAAAAACCAATGGCTAAGCACAATTTTCCTTCCAAGTTCCCAAAAAACTTGAGGATTTTAAGCAAAATTTTTGGGGTGATTCTAAGTCTGAAAACTCATGTTTTTTATGGATGCATGTGCACCTGGCATCAAAATATCTTCTGAATAGCACAGATTCAAATGTATAAAGAGTATGTGAATTATCATGCTTCGTAAGTTTAATTTAGTTTCAGAAAGAGGTTCAAAATGGATCAGTTAACCACTTATCTCTTAAATTGGGTGAGAAAATTTCATATACTAAATTGAAAAACTATTGGATTAAAGGTAGAATTTTATTCTTTAATTTATTAAATCTGAATATAAATACTTATTAATGACAATTTTGGTCTACTGAATAACAATGATAACGGTAGCTAATGCTTTTTCATTTCTTACTTTGTGCTCGTCATTGTGCTAAGCTTTGCCTACTTAGCTCCTGCAAGCCACTCAAAAATCCTATATTGAAAATATTATCTCCTTTTTACTGAAATGGAAAGAGCTGTTTGCCATGGTGTATGAACTTGTGTGGTAAGTGTATACAGTGACAGGAAGTGCATACTGTGGTGCACACTGGATTCTGACACACTGTTGGTGAATACTACTCAATAGAAAATACAGTGACAACTACAATACAGCTCCTTCACGATCTAGCTGAATTCTAGCATCTGGAGAGTGAAAATGTGTGAGAACAATGAATTTAGATTCCAGCTATCCCATATGAGAAGCTGATTGTTGAAGAAACAAACATTGAAATATTTGCTCTTTCACCAGGGGCTGTCAATATATTATAAATATTTTAATTACTCTAAGGGATGAAAAGGTAAACAAAAATAATTCCCTCAATTCTGTGATGTGCTAAAAATTAAGAAATGGCAGCTCTTGGTTATTTGTCCAAGTTACTTCTTGAAGGTTATTTTTTTAGGGAAATGTTTGGGATTGGGAAAGAGAAATTCTTTTCTCTTGTGGCATTTGTTCACACATGGAATAAGTCAATTGAATATTACAGTTGATAATCTTATCCCTTTATCAACAGCTAATAAGGAAGAGATACTTGAAAACGCAATTATATAAAAATGTCATCTTAAGAACTAGTCTTAGGTATCTTTATTAGTTGAACTTTTGATTATTTGCTTTAAATTTATTTTTATTTTTTTCCAAGTTGTACATTTGCATGTTTTAAAGAGGCAAGCATAATACTTCTACTACTTCTACAAGGTTTTAGCAAGAAACAAAAGTTATCCACCTCCCCCACTCCAATGTCTCCCTTTCCAGAGGCACAATGATAGAAATATATTGCTACTTCCAAATGTTTCCATTCTAGTCATTATTTATCAGTCCTAGTGTGGGAGATGAACTTGTTGCTATTCACTTTCTCATCCCACCCCCATGTACACGTCCTATCTCAAGCTCCGCACTGTACTTATCATGTGATTTTGCTTAGACATTATTTGGTTTTTACATTATAATGACTCTGTAAATCCTATTTATAACTGACACATTATACACCATAACTATTTTCCCATGCAACATTTTGTTTTCCTTAAAGTTAGCAGTGGCCTTGTATTTGTTCCCTTAGTTTTGTGTGCTAATACATTACTATTTACTTATTAATACTTACTACTCATTCAGTTCCCAGTTATCCTCATATTGCATATATCTCTCAAGATATCAGGACAACTTTATATCTCTAAGTAACTCCTGCCAGAGTCTCCTGAGCTGCTCCAATCTGGATTGTTTGCCATCTACATTGGCATTAGTTATCCTACTGCCACAAATTTCTTGGCTTAAAATAGCATGTATTTATTATTTCAAAGTTTTCCTGGGTCAGAAATCCAGGCACGGCATAGTTGAATTGTCTGTTCAGAATCTCATTGGGTTGCAATCAAGGTATTGTCTAGGGCTGAGTTCTCATTTGAGGCTCAGTGTCCTCTCCCCAGCTCATGTGACTCTTGGTAGGACTCAGTTTCTCATGGTTGTAGGACTGAGGCCCTCAGCTTCTACACCCACCATTTCCCATATTGTCCCTGCCACATAAATGGTTGCCTGCTTCTTAAAAGTGAACAGGGAAGAGTCTCTGATGTTTCAAATCTAACTTCTTCCCTCTATGATCGCTACATACTCTTTTAAAGGGCTTACTTGATTAGATCAGGCCTCACTCAGGATAATCTTCATTTTGAATAACTTAGTCAACTGATTAGGGAACTTAATACCATCTGCAAAAATCTCTTCACCTTCACCATATAATTATGGGAGTAAGAGCCCATCATACTCACAGCTCCTGCCCACAATCATGGAAAGGCTTGTATATCAAGAGGTAGAAATCTTTGGAGCCAGCTTAGAATTCTGCTTACCTAACTATACCTAACAACAAGAAGACATCTAGGAATCGCCATTCATTACCTTCATAGGAATTCCCTTAGCCTTTCCCTTGAGTTGGATGCCCTGTTTCCTGGACTGTGGTTTTTTTTTTGTTTTTAAATCACATTTTTAATTTGTAAGGTTTTGTTTTCACTGAATATTTCTGTTTTACAGTATCTACTTCTTGCTTCATAGATTCATATCTTCTCTTAATATGTTATGAAAGTTATTACAAAGTTTTTATTTCCATTTGTATTGGCATTTTAAAATTAGGATTTATTTTTTCATAAATGTCTGGCAGTCCTCAGCTGTCTGCTTATATTTAAGAGTGGTACACTAAAAATAAGATTGGAAGGATGAGGAGGAGGGGGAATGCTTCTCAATGATGCTATTCTCCGTAGGGTTATATTTGGAAAAGCTCTGATTTGAATATCTTGTGATCATTTCTCTTGGAAGTTAGGTTTCCCAGAGAAGATGTTTTTGACCTCCTTCATGGAAGTTTTCGTATCTGGCTGTCAACATTATTGAGCCACATAAGGGAAAATGGCAGGAGATCTTAACTACTATATATATATAAGGTTTATCTTAATCCCCAAGTTTTGTGTTTGGTATCTCTGTTTTAGCTGGACCTGGTATTGCCTAATTCAAAGATCATCTATTTATCATCCCGAGAGAATAAACTTCAAGTCTCTGCCAGAATGGGGGAGGATGTTTGCTCAGATGCCTGAATTTGGAATGGAGATATGAGGGGCTAAATTCTTAAACAGACTTTCAACCAATTCTTCCACCTGCCAAATCCTGCTCCTTTCAAGGATTCTGCAATGTACATTAGGTTATTTCTCCCCCTTTCCCATCTTCTAGCTTAGGGTTCGGCTTTCTCATGTCTGTTAAGTCATTTCAACCCCATCCGTCTGTCTGCCAACTTCCAAAATTTTGTCACTGTTGTATTTTATCTCATACTTTGTTCTTATTTATTTACATTTTCTTTAACATTCCTTTATTCTTATTTACTAAAATTCTGAGAGGGAGAGAAGCTTAAGCACATGTTCAAATCCACCGTTCTTAACTATTTATGTGCAAGACAATACCCATCAAAACCCCAATAGGTATTTTTTTGTGGAGGAACCTCACCAAATGATTTGAAAGCCCACCAAGAGGAATAAATTTGTGAGAAAGCAAAAAACCTTCTGAGGAAAAAATAATAATGGGACTTTTTCCTACAAGTAGTAAAATGCATTTAAAATATATCATCACTAACATGGAATCATATTGGCAATTATAGACAGAAAAATTAATGGAACAAAAACCAAAGCAAACCAAATAAGCAAACATTTTTGGTATAAGATAGCACAATATTTTATATTAGCATGAAAAGTATTAACTAGCTAACTAAGTAGCTGCAAATAATATTCAAACAAACAGCTATCAATGTTCCAATATATATGCATGATCCTATCAGAATAAAGTCTGAGAGTCTCTTTCACTTCCTGGGGCAGACAAGAGTCCCAGGGATGACGAGATTCAAAGTGTGTCTTTTAGTATGTGGTTTCAACTCTAACATTTTTCTTTATCATGGCTCCCGTGGTCCTTCTGAAGGTAGCTGGTTTTTCCGACATCATCCCTCCACCATACACACACACCCACACACACAAGCATGCACACACCCACAGGGGGTTATGGCAGCTTTTACTACAGCTCCCAAGGTCACTGAGCTTAGTATTCAATCCACAGCCTCCATAGTATCAACCCTATCAGAAGTCCTGCCCCTTCTCTAAGGCCCCATTGGGAGTGGGCACCATCTCCTCTGCCCTTACAACTCCCAGCACTCATCCACTGGGTTAAAGAATTCTACTCCTTAGATGATAGACTACCACCACACTCCTTAACATCTGGGCTCTGGTCTTATTCAGCCTGCCTTTTGGACACAAGGGTCTCTTTCCATCCTTAAAGCAAAGACTATGCATCTCTGCAGCAGAAAGCCCTGGTGTTATAGTCACTCACTCTGTTAACAAATCACACTAAAACTTTGTACCTTAAACAATAACAACATTTATTTTGCTCAAAACCCTGCAACTTGGGGCTGCTGGAAGGCTGAGGACTGGGAATGGAGGCTAATTCCCTAACATTTGTGGTGTTGCTGGCTGCCAGCTGGGGCTCTCAGCTAGTGCTGTTACTAAGAGCACAACCAGTCTCCTCATGTGACAGAGGCTTCCTCACAGCATGGTACTTAGGTCTCAAGGGAGAGTTCTCAAAGGGACAGAAGCAGGTAAAACCATATTTCCTTATGTGACCCTGCCTCCAATGTCATGCAGCATCGCTTCCAGTGCATTCTTCATGTTGAGCCGCCCCAAAGTTCCACTCAAGTGTGCAGGGTAGAAATAGACCCCAACTCCTAATGGGAGGGAAAAATAGTTCTGGAGGAACACATGGGACTGGATATATTGCTGTGGCAATTTTTAGAAAATGTAACCTACCACACCTGGCTTTCTACATCATGTAAGTTATTACAAAAATTTTGAGAGACACGAAAATCAAGAAATATAAAATCTGCATGGACAGAAACAAATGAACCCCTCTCAGTAACACCCATAAGCCAAGCAAGGTGAAACTTGCACACGTGAATCAGCAAGGATGCTGCTGCTGTTGAGACTGTGTTTCTTGGAAATGAAATAATGGACTGTAACATAGTCTGTCTCAAAACTTCCATGGTGACTCATGATTTAAAAAAAGAGGGAGAATAAAAAGTGTTTCCTTTATTTCTGCCTATTAAAAACCTACAGGCAAGAAAAGATACAGTTAATTTCTCAAGCTACTCTGTCCATCTGGTTTCATGGTTGAGGGACAAGTACTAATGAATCCTTTGCTACATCAATTAACTCTGCTTTGCTTCAAGGTCATAGATTAGGTCCCTAACTCCAGTCAATCACCTTGAAAACAAATGATATTGCTAATGAGAATAACCAGACTCTCCTCACCTCTAAAGAACCACTCCATGCAAATCTATTATCTTTTCTGGTAGCACATGATCTACTGAAAATACATGACTAGTATCTCCATGCCTACAAAAGCACAGTCCATAAACACAGTGATAAGAGTAGGAAATTATTTTGTTTTCTTTTCAAATAAATCATTTGCATATTACCACTCTCTTGAATTCATTTACAGAAGACCAGATCACATTGTTTTGTTTTGTTTAACTAAAAACAAACCATGCTTCTATTAAATGCAACATTATTTGTCTTGGCAGTTACATTTAGATGTACCTTTCTGGGACCTCTCCTGCTTGGCTTTCTATCACTACACTACTTTTAAAAACCATGCCCAAGAACAGTTAGCAATTGCCTATCACAGTGATTTTTTTTTTCCTTCAGAAATTGAGAAATCTGTATAAAGATTTCTGACATGTAGAACAAATGCACTTCCTTTAGATCGTATTACAGACACTTGACAATTCAAAGCAAATTCCAGGTTAGTCTTAACATGCTGGAAAATGGCTAGCGGGTCGTTTCTAACATTCACAGGTGATACATTTGCATCTGGAGTTGGAAGAGAGAGACACAGAAGCAAATCTTTCATTAAAAAAATGGTTTAGGGAAACTTTGGTTTACTTACATCTTTTCTTGTTCCAAATAAGACTTGAACTAAGTAAGTGAGCTTTGTATAATCTGTTGAGGATTTTTCTTAAGAAATCAGTCAGAAAACAATGTGCTAAAGACCTCAAATCTTTTGGGAACCAGAAACATGGTCTATTTAATTCCCAAATATTACTTTGATCGATAGAATTTCCTGGGAGACTTGTCAGAAACATAGATTCCTAGGGCCACCCTTAAGAATTTGAATAAATCTGGGGTGACACTCCAGAATCTGCATTTTTAACAATACCTCATGTGAGACTAATACAAATGGACCTACTAACCTAGATAAAGCTTTATTTTTAGTTTTAGAAATTTCATAGTTAGAGAACTCTTACTCTATGTAAAGCAAATATTAACCCATTAAATCCTCATAAGTAACTAATAATGTAGAGATTGCTATCTCCAACTTACAATGAGGAAATTAAACCACAACCAGGTCAAGTAATTTGTCCAAGAGCCCACAGTTGAACCCAGGTAGCCTGGCTCCAGAGTCTGTTCTTGGTTGACCTTTGAGAGACTTAATCACACACACATAAAAATAAACTGCATAAAATCATGGAACTATAGGATCAAAGACCAATAGCCTAGAAGTTATCAGCTTTTTTCTTTCTCAGATCTCTGTAGCTGGAGTTATCATTGTAGACTCAATGCTATTGAGTTTCAGAGACCATAGAGTACCAAGTCCTACTGCCAGGAGGAGATGGTGCTGTCCAATTGTCAGCCATTAAAATTCCCACAATTCTCAGTGCAATGTGGCAATTGTCCTTACCCTCTGAGTTCTCTCCTGGGACTGACTAAGGCTCTCCTGTGATCTACATTTGATTGGTATTGACCTACCCACTGGCAACGTTTACCCTCTTTGTTCCCGAGTGGTAGGTATTGTTTCACATAGACTCACAGCTGCCGCCTGGGGCCCTTCTCTGGGAAAGTCATCATCCACTACCACAAGGATTGTTCTTCCAGTCTCTTTCTGACCCAACAGCCAGATCACATTTCTTTACAACCACCATGCAGAACCAAATCCACATCTTTTCTAGACTTGATGTCCTCAACCTCACACTAGCCCAAACCTCCAAGTACTCAAATCTAGAAATAAGGCACACTGCTCCACAAACATGCTTTGTATGGGTATCCCACACCCCTGTATATGGAAATAAGTTGATATGTCATGTAAGTACACTCACAACTTAATATTGGATCTAACACAGCCCTTTCTTTCTCCAAAAATGAAAACAAGCCAAAATGAAACTTTAGAACCTTTAACTTACATACAAATATAAATAATTTATGATGCCTTTGAATTAGACATTTTCAACTTATGCCTTAGATATGTCAGATCCAATAATCTAGTTTTAGAAGTTTAACTCTATGAATTGACTTTACATAAAATATTTATAAACGTTAGAGATGTGTTGTAGAAGATAAGTTCATTATGATCCTTTTATAGCTCATCAAGAGGTGCATTAAGAAACTAGGACTCATGCAGTAGCACAAATAGGTAGAAGGTTAAATTTTTCATAGACTTGTGGATCATACATAATCAATTTGATATGTGGTATTATGTGTTTTCTGAGTCTTGTTTAATTATATTTATGTGCCAGAGGATGCAGCAGAAAAAAATACATGTCAACTATCCATTCTTTCAAAACAAAATTTGATGAGAAAGATGATCCGTCAAGGTACCATGGTATGGTGTAAACTATTATTGTCTATGTAGTCAGAGCAATCAGGGCACAAATTCAACCCTGCAACTTCCAAGCTATTTAGCTTTTCAGAATTAAGTGCAAGTTTATGGAGTTATTGCCATACTAGAAATAATTCCTAGTAAAGAAGCTGACAATTAAATAGAACCCAGTGAAGAAAAATAACTAGTTTTTTAAAAATGTTACCTCTTTATTATTTAATTAAAAAAATGTGCTTTGAACTTTAGAAAGGAATGGGAGCAGATACACACCAACCCTACCATGTACCTTTTCAAATATCCAAATTCCATGTCTTATTATTTTGTTATGTTGTTTTGAGGATCTTATAAACTGGAATGGGTGGTTTTAATATTTGAGATAGTGTTAGATAAGCAAAAGGGAGAGTAATTGTGGATGTGAACTGAAAAGATCATGGAAGATTAGTTCAACTCACCTTGCATTCTGTGATGGACCCCATCAAGAGGTCAGTCAGGAGATGCCAAAGTGCCATGGTTGTGAATTGCCAGTTGAAACAATTAAGTCCACTGAAGTGACCCACCTAATTCAAAGGGCTTCAACTGAGGGTCGCCGGGGGGGGGGTGCCAGAATATTGAAGTGATTATACTGAAGGAGTCACTGAGAGAAGACAGCAGGCAGAAATTCACTATAACCCAGCAATGAGTGGACTTGGAAGAATCATGTCCTTAATTGTGATTTTGAGTTTTAAGTTCTCCTCAAGCTCATGACTTTTTACTTCATTTAAGTCTATTGAAGTAACTGACCTTTTGCCAAAGGTCACCAGTGAAATCTTGGCCACCCAACTCAACAGCTTTCAATCCTTTCCCTCTCTCCATTCAGTTGGTCTTGCCTCTGCTGGACATGTCTTCCATCTAAAGCCTCCCCTTGAATCCACGACAGGTTATTGTTAGTGTTTCCTCTTCCTCTCTGTCTTTCCTTAGCTCTGTTATTTATTCTTTTTCCTAGGCTTCTAAACTAGGGCACACCTCACAGCTTAGTTTTGGCCCTCTTTTCTTAATATTTACATGTTTCAGGTTAGTCCACTTACTCCTTTGCCTCCTACTTTTCTATTTCAAGCCCTGATAAACTTCTTAAACATGGTTAAAATTTCCAAACTTCTGCATATCTCTAATAGATGCCCTACTGGCCTCTGAAACCTTGCATCCTGTTGTCCTTCTTCTTCTTTTATTTTTTGAGAAAGAGTCTCATGTTGACGCCCTTGGTAGAGTGCTGTGGCAGCATAGCTCACAGCAACCTCAAAGTCTTGGACTCAAGTGATCCTGTGCTTCAGGCTCCTAAGTAGCTGGAACTACAGGTGCCTGCCACCATATGCCCAGCTAAGGTTTCTTTTTTTTTTTTTTTTTTTTTAGTAGAGACCAGGTTTCACTTTTGTTCTTGTTCAGGCTTGTCTTGAACTCCTGAACTCAAGTAATCCTCTCATCTCAGACTCCCGGAGTGCTAGGATTATAGGTGGAAGCCACTGCTTTTGGCCTGCTGCTTTTCTTATATTCCTTGACCCGTACTCCCAAATTCTCCAACACAGCTCCTCTCAGTTGGGGTTCCCTGGTTCCCAAAGTTGGATTCACCTGGGACATTTCCTTCTCATTTACCCTCACACCATAAAAGATACTAATTCTGCCCCTTCCCAATCATCCAGGTCTGTGCTACTCATCTGATCCTGCCACCACTGATACTGTCAGTACTGTCTCATGCCAGCCCTGTCATGTGAGTGCTATTTTATGCCTGGAGTTAATACAGCCCAAGAGAAATACAGACCAAGAATATTGGGAGTTCAGAGGACATTATTAATTCTTAAATGGATTACTCGTGTATCTGTTCCAGAAAACACTGAATGATTACTAATCCATGGAAAATCATCCAAAAGGGTACTGAAAGATTTAAATGAACGTCATGCCTTAAATAGTAGCCAATTATTGTGGAAGAAATAATATTTGCAAAGAACAGGGCTCTTTTAAAAAACAGATAAAGCAGAAGTAAAAACCTATAGTTTCTTCTCTCCCCTAATCAGTCAGTGGATGGGAATGAGATGAGGGCAACATAAGAAGGTATATGAGTTTTTCCAGGTGCTTTTTAGAGACCATCTGAATCTGAATCAGCTGCTGTATGTACTGAAATGCTGTTTCCCAGACTTCATCCTGTACTCTTATATGCCCTGGAACATGCTTTTAAAAGACATTCTCCCTCTGATTCTTATATATAGTAAAGTCTAAGAGCCACTAAAATGTAAGCAAAAGGGCCAGAACAAAAATTCATCAAACTATTACAAACTACATTTATTTTCTTTGTTATGCTTGTCTAGTTTTCAAATGTTATAGTTATATAATAAAAGTAGTAGGTATGATTTAAAAATAAAAATTGTAGTCTCTATCTGGATTTTGCCTACATACTTGTATATTATTATGTACAAGACCAACTTAAAGATAAGGTTTTTCAAATAACTAAGAAGATTCTGTAAAAGGAGAAAATATTTGAGGCCAAACTTTTTGTCTATTTTAAAAACTACTATTAAACTCCAGGGTGACCTAAATAATCTAATGTTTTTCTTATTCAAAAAGTTTTCAAAATTCCAGATGTGTAGGAAAAAGATAATAAAGTCATAATACCATTGTTCTTTTTTTTTAAAAAACTCAAGCTCTCTTGCTAATAGTTAAGGATCCTGATTTATTTAAAACATAACATGTTTCTGCTTCATAACAACATCTGTATTATTTTACATTTTTATTGGCAACTTTCACTGTACCCTAGTGATTTCTAGAAATCTTCATACTTCCCTGCTGGTCAACATTTCCAAAAAATAATAAACAAATGATTATTAACTCTGATCTTTTTATTCTATGACCATGTACCCTATAAGAAGCACTTGAAAAAGTGTAGCTATCAACTTTGGGAAAAATAGGCTCCTCATACCAGATCTCAACTGCAGGAATATTTTGTGAGATAGACAAACCATCAAAAGAAGAGAAAGTTAAACACCCACTTACAAGTGTATTATTCCCAAGACAGAGTGTGAGCATCTGGACTTCCGTTAGCACTGAACACACTCCTAACTTTTCAGCCTCATGAAAGGAATGTCTTCTGCTCTCAGAGAAGCTGCCAGTGCTGCCTATTGCAAAAGGGTCTAGCTCAGTGGTTCTTTGTGGAGCTGATTTGGATCCCAGGATACATTTGGTAACATCTAGAGCAGTGGTTGCTAGTAGCAATGAAAACAATTTTATGGTTGGGGGTCACTACAACATGAGGAACTGTATTAAAGGGTTGCAGCATTAGGAAGGTTGAGAAAAACTGCTCTAGAGTATGTTCGGTTGCCACATCTTGGGGGAGCTATTGGCATCTAGCAGGGATGCTGCTAAAATCTCACTGACCACAGGAAAGCCTCCCGTGAGAGAGTTAAAGTCCAAAACGTCAACAGTGCCAAGATTGAGAAACCCTAGGATAGACCCGTAGTTTCATAAATGAGCACCTATTTCCATAAAGTTTCAGGCTCTGTCCATTCCTGATTCCCCAGCTTCGACCCCAGTCACTATATGAAGCTTCAGAGCTCTTCATACACCATATTAATGGTGACTACCTCTTTGACACCTTCCTTGCCCTAGTCCCTCACCCTGGACACCTGTCTCATCGGTCAGTTTAGGGCCTTCCACACCACCTGGAATGCCTGTGAAGACTATTTGCAGTGGAATTGAAGGTCTGTCCGTCCCTCACACAAGAACAATCTTTTTGAATGTGAAAGCTCTTACTTAAGTTTCTCCAGCATCAACACAGTGCTTGAACATAATAGGTACCAAATAAACATTTGTCAGACTAATAAAATAACTTAAGACTTGCATCGTACCAAACACTGATTATGATTCACCGCATATAAATATAACCTTTTCCCTCCAGTACTTTCAATTTGGGTACACACTGGAAAAGATAACTAGCAAGGTAAAATAGTGCTTAATGAGTAATAGATGTATAATTCAGACAAATAATTGCTATCAAGGATTTCTGGTGAGTGCGAACTCCCCTGGAAGGCAGGCAAGCAGAGAGTGCCTCACAAAAGTGAAGACTGAAACACACCTGAGAGGATGAGAACGTTTTGTGTAAGCTAGGAACAGGGGAAGGGCCATTCTGGGCTGGTGGGAGTCGGGTGTGGAACGTGCAGCCTAAGTAAAGCTGGTCCTTGCAGAGGCATTTGGCCAAACAGAACCATGAGAGTTGAAAGCACATTTGTGGGGGTCTTATTTTGTGCTTCTTCTCACACAGTACTCCAGGAAGGGAAGCATATAGAAAAGCAGTGACAGAAGCCCAAGAGTCATCGTTACCATAGATCACACCCTCTCCCTGGGTATAGCTCACATCCAATGACTGACACATAGAGGGACCCAAAGAGGTGGCCCCAGTCTCAGGCAGGACAACTTTGGAGAGCCATCCCAGTGACCATTTCAATCCCTCCCTCTGACTCATCCTACTTTTCTTTCCTTCCCCCAACACTGCTGAGTGCATTCCCCAATAAATTATTCACATGAAAATCTCCATCTCAGTCCGTTTCACAAGACCTGCTATCAAAGCCTTCATCTACTCGGAGCTAAATGATTGGTAATATTTTGAAGTCTCACCTAGCAGGAACTAAGGCTACCATTCAACCTTGATTCAAGGTGGATCAAAGAATCAGTTTCCCATTGGAGACTACTTGGGGGAACCACAGAGACCTTCATGGTGCTATAGCAGGTAGAACTGTATGGTGACAGAGGCAATGCTGTGAACTCACCAAACCCCATTTTCTCATCCTCTTTGGCTCAGTGTAATAGATTTCCTAGCATCCTCTGTAATGCAGCTAGGTCGTGTGGCTGAATTCTGGCCCACATAATGTGGGTAAGAAGTGATGTCTGACACTTCTAGGCCTGGTCCGTAAGCTTCACTCCACAATTCTCCAGATTTTCTTTTTTTCTACCATCTGGTTGTAGATGATTCAGTCAAATTCTGAAGATGGAACCTGGGTCCCTGAATGGCTGAATGCAGTGGGGAGTTTCTATATTCCATATCAACCATGATTTGGTTGTGTTGCAGAAATTTTCAAGTCACTTGTCACTATATAGTAATGCTTATCTGAACACATTAGCTCCAGCTACATTTGAATGCAGTCATAAAGTAACAAGAACTAAGTTTGCCAGAAGGTTTCTGAATATTTTAGGAACTCTGTTGCAGAGAAGCCATACACATAACAGTATACTGGAAAATTCAGGAAAAAGAAAAGATTTTCTATGGTATTACAAGCATAGCATAATTTAATCAAAGGCATAACCACTTATAAACCAACAAGCAACTGGCATTCTGTATTTAGCTATGAAAGAAATAAATGGATCACGTAATTGTATTCACCCATACATATTATACACACCATTGCTTGTGTGTTAATGTGTTCAAATTTTGTTTCAAAAATAAAACATCCGGCCAACATGCTCCTGGTAAACAGACTGTAGCAAAAATGGTGAACAATTTCTGGAAGGAGAGAAGGAAAACCTGAGGAAAATGAACTAAGATTTTTTTCCTTAAGGTAAAAATTGGAAAAAATATATAAGGTTGACTGGATAAATATAGAAATCATAGCAAACCAGAAATTGAAGCAGTTTGTTATTTTAAGGCCAAGATAAACAAAACACGATGAATATTAACTCACTGTTACCCTGCTTTCTAGATGTCTCTACTGGACATTTGTAAGAGAAAACAACCAAGTGAAACAGGAAGACTTGCTTTTCCCTTTTAAGCAATTCTTTTCTGTGTTGCGGATTTTGGCTTGCTTCAGTTCTCTGAAGGGACTCTTTATTTTTTTAAACTTAGATTGTTATCTTTGAAACCTTCTCTGCAAAGGGCTCAAATATGAAGTAGTAAGAAGCTTTAGTTTCGAGCCTACAGATGCATCTAATATTATTCTGTTTTAAATTTTATCCTCAAGGAGTACATTGCGTATTTCAAGTCATGCTGGAAGGCAGCTTCCCAAAGTCTTTCAGTTCACAGAAGTATGTGCTGGACTGCAACACTTTCATGCACTCACTGAAGTCGGAACACCTCCACCACTCATTCCGGGCTCAATCCACTGTGTCCCTGTGTGTGCGTGTGTGTGTCTGTGTTTGCTTCTGGTCATTTTATTGCATCAGAGGTAGTAGAGTTTTATGTGTCTTTTTATTTGGCATTCCATTGCTTCATGGCAAAAATGTGTTAGTTAGACTAAGACACAACTAATGGATATTCAAGTACCTATACATACTCATACTTAAGTTTATATTTCTGTTAGTGTACGTGCCCTAAAAATACAACATTTGATAAATTCTATCTCTCTTGATTTCTAAAAACAAGTATGATGCATTTATAATTGTACATAAAGTATCATCGAGTATATTTCTGACTTCAAGTTTAAATCAATATCAAGGAGAACCAAATCTGACGCAGACGATTTTACACATCTGATGATTGGATATGTTGCCCATAAACT
Organism: Galagoides demidoff; assembly: GCA_963574575.1. Taxonomy (NCBI): domain Eukaryota; kingdom Metazoa; phylum Chordata; class Mammalia; order Primates; family Galagidae; genus Galagoides; species Galagoides demidoff. The sequence continues at coordinate 33,650 of CAUYQV010072827.1, forward strand.
GGCTTCTGGCTATGTACGTTTCAAATCTTGTTTTTTCTTGACCAGCTACACACTTTGGCGGTAAGTACCATGGGACACACTCATATCCTACTGCGAACTCTGGCCCTCTGCCTCAGGTCATAACACAAGTGGCTCCGCACAGTGGACAGCATTCCTGGAAGCCATGACCAGTGATAATACACTCAAAAGGGGCTGGTAAGAAACAAATGCATTCCTAAATTGTGAAAGTGTCAAAGTGCATGTCCCTGCTGGGAATTTTACATCTATACCTTGAATATATGAATAAAGATAACTAAAAGGTAGCTATTTACATCCCCAACTCAACTTCCTCTTAGCTACAGCCTCCAAAAGCCTACAGCCTCTCGAACTATGCAGTGAAGTATGATGGAGGGGCTTTTGAAAGGTGAAGATACAGTAGTAGTAGTAGTTAATTGTGGTTAAATTTCCTCACTTTTGCAAATTTTACAAAAATTTTTGAACCTTTAAAACATCCCAAGGGCTTCTTGCAGCTTTCCAGAAGGGACCATCCAGTGGCAGATGGTCAGATGCGAGCTTTATCAGCTCCAGGGCCTTCATCGTTTTATATACGGGTTTTATTTATGAAACTTTTGTATTATGGAAATTTTCAAACATATACAGAAGTCAGGAGAACATGGTAACTCAACATATACCCATCACTCAATTTCAACAGCTATCACCACAGAGCCTTTCTTATTTCCTCTATGTCGCTATCCACCCTTCCCTCGTCTTTCCACCCTGTAATTATTTTGAAGCAAATCCTACCCTGACCGTTTCATCTATAATTATTTTTGTATATACATACATGTTTCAGTTTATATTTCTTGTATGAGGTTTTACGCCAAATTTATCAGAAGCCATAATTAAAATGTGTATTTGTTTTAACTTCTACAAGGAGAATTATATTTATTTCTACTATTTCCATCACAGGAACCAAGTTCATTCAATACTAGTCATTTTTACCATTTACAGTAAAGATGAGTGCTCTCTTTGGGGGCACGAATACAATTACAGATATTTCATTTGAACTGACAATGACCTTTTACCTTCTCATAGAGTTGTGAATAAATTTCTGCTCCATGAACCCTAATGCGCTTCATTTTTTATCGCTAATAATAGTCATTAATCAATCATCACGCATACATACAAATACACACAGAAAGACAGATGTAATTTTTCTTTCTATATCACATTTCTGTAGCCTAAACTGAAGGAGATTTTCAATCATGGGGAAAAGTCTGTAAATAAGGTGCTAGAGAAAGAAATAAGAAAAATATAAGAAAAGTCACCTAACATATTAACAGTCAAAGGAACCAAGGCCACACTCCATTCCACATAGGTGAACATTTTCGTATCACATTTTGCATCATCATTATATGTCATGTCATTTTAACACACATTCTTAAAAGTTTCATGAGGTGCAAGGCCCAGCTCTCAGTTGAAATGTTTGCCCCCACGTAGGGGATGGCAAAGCAGTTGTCACCCACAGGATGGAAACTTGGCTTGGAGGACAACACCGCTTCATGGGAATGAACTGACCCATAGGTCTGGGGAGAGTAAGTTGACCACCGAAGGGATGGTAACATAATGATAAACATCCAGAGGTGGTCAACATAAAAAACTAGGCTTACTGTACTGATAGGTACATGTGGTACACGTCCCATCTATGAGATTTAGGTCAACTTACAGAGGTGGTCAGTGTAGGGAGGTGGTCCATTATGGAGGTTCTACTATGAATCATAAAGTAGGTCTAAAGCAAAAATATTTTAAAATATCATTACTAGCATTTTAGTAGAAGTCAAGAAAAGGAATTTAAGTTGGTTCCTTTAGTTCAAGGAGAAATTCATAAAATTTTACTATTCTCACTAGTAAAATGAAGCCTGTTGGGACACGCCGCCTTGGGGAATTTTCCTTTAGAGCCATAAAGGCTCTGTGTGAGAAAAAAAAGTATATTAGTACATTAGAGAGTGTTGGTGCATGCCTTGGCTCAGAATTGCTCTAATATTGAAGAGTTGTGATATATTTGTTCATAATTTGAAAGTCTACCCTAGGCTTAAGTCCAAGGATTTGGGGGTAAACAAGACAAGCATGGTCCCTATGTTTGCAGAACTTTTGATCTACTGAAACGAACCACTATACAAGGAAGTGCAATAAAATGTGGCACTTATTACAGCAAAGGAATTACAGGGGCTTCTGCAGTGCAGAGGAATGGAGATGAACCAGCCGTGACCTGAGAAGTGATGTTTAAGCCAAGACTCCGGGTATGTTTCTTGGGAAGATTTCATGTTACTAAAAGGATAGTTCTATGCAGAGGGGAGAAGAGACGTGGGAGAACATGTTAGGGCAAGGAGAACAGATAGATGACTGCTGCCTGCTGCCATAGGTGTGGGCAAGAGGAAGTGACACCCTGAATCAGGGTAGTGGCAAGGAAAATGGGCAGAAATGGGCAGAGTCGAGAGGTATTTCAGAGTTAGCATCCATGGCATTCAGGGATGAATTAGCAGGAGTGGGAAGAGAACAGGGAGAATCAGATAGGCATCTCGGAGGGAATGTGGTGATTTTTGTTTAGAGGATTGGATGCAGAGTTGAGCTATCTGGCTTCTAGATTTCTATTTCAGTTCGTTCTCCAGAGACAAACATTTCAACTGAGAGCTGGGCCTTGTACCTCATGAAATTTTTAAGAATGTGTGCAAGTGCTGTAATTACTGCTGTAATTGAATGGAGCTTCTTTGTGCCTTAAAGCTGAGAAGCAAGCATACCTCTGTGTGTTCAAAATGTTAATTCAATTACCTCTGACTTGAGTTTATGTTCCTTAAGTACAAACTCTTAAGTCAGGCAAAAGGGATCACAGTTATGTTGTACCATATTTAACTGCCCTTTTTATAAGCAAGGATTTTTATACCAAAAATAAACAGAGGCATACAGACATAAACTCATAAAGTACGTGAGCTAGTACTTTAAAGAACTATGTATTTGCACAAGGACCAGGAGAGCTTTCCTAAAAGGGACCAGGCCCTGGGAATTCTCTCTAAAAGTGATTTATTTCTGTTAACATTCTTCTTCAATTTAAACATATGCATTCACATATATTTAAATTCCTCCAGACAGTTGACTTTAAAGTTTCACTTCTGATGTACTGAGTAAATACCTTTAGCAAAGAGGCAATAAAATAAATGAAGGCAGCTTTTCTCTTTGAATAGAACTTTCTAGTACAAACCTCCCTCTAAACACCTAAAGATCATGTGATACTATTTCTTTCAAGGTATTTCCTACAAAGTATTTATATATGTATTGCACTTATACTACATATAACACATATGAATAACAAACTATTGAAATGTCTCTGATATGCTCTGAATTTTTTTCTTACAGAAGAGTTCAGCTTTCTGACAATGTAGATGGCAAACTTTATAAATGTATTTGTAGAATTGCTTTTTACATTTATTAAACACCTACTGTTTATAGGTGGATGTGCTAGGCTAGTGTATGTCTATGAGTGTTCCTGCCATAGTAAGTCAATTGTCCAAAAAATCAGATGACTTAATAAATAACAGCATGAAACTATCACAGGGCCACAAATGGAAACAGACTTATGTGACCAATTTCTATCTTTCTGGTTTATTAAAGGAAAAATGAAGAACAAAAACAAGCAATCTTTTATGAAGCTCAGTCCCTAGTGAATCTTAACAGGAATTGTCAATTCTCCAGTCCTGATGATCTGTTCTCCATATAATCCAGACAATCGTCTACATCAAAAAGATATTGTGTATGGCCAATGGTATAAGTGAACTTACTTCCCATCTCAGGTTATCACTGAGTGCCCAGAAAGTCTTTACATTATTTATATTTTCTGTAAAATATGCTTCAGTTCCCCATAGGCAGTGACTTTGCACTGAATGATGTAACTGCACTTCGGGATCTATATCCTATTAGTGTGTATCATATTAGTATATTATCCCCAATACAAAAATCTCGTCTGTTATATTAATGCAAAGTTATACTTTTTCTCCCTTATAAGTTACAGAAAGACATGCTGAACAAGTTAGTTATGTCAATACATGTCCGTTAAGCCCATGAGCTGAATTCCAAAAGGACTAGAAGAATCTTTTTAATGCTCTGCTTACACTGCTGCTGCGTTAAGATCACTGACCCAATTAAAAACATACAAAGACAGTTCTGGATTTGCAACATTTTGTATATTTTAATGACAAGGTACCATAAAAGGGAGCCAAAATATGTGTTTTGATGTTTCAGAAGTGATTCTCTCTGGCAGAGTGAGTGTGACTGTCCAACCAATCTGAAAGTGATCTCCCTTTGAACCTGGGTTGGGAGCTCCTCAGCGTAAGAAAGAGAATAAATACAAACATCGTCCAAAACAGACTAAATTTTTGTGTAGTTGTTCTTCAATCCTTGAGGTACCAAGCAATCTTGTTGGCATGAATACCGGTTCATACATGCATAAGGAGAAATCACTTCAAGATGTGGTAGGCTCTACTGTGCTGCTTCCAGCCAGGCACCCCACTGCACACCAACCAGCTGCCCCAATAAGTCCACACTTTGGCTCTTCCTTGATCCTTCTGTCTGGTTCCAGGGCTTGTTCCTTAGCTCCTGCTCCATTCTTGTGTTCATTCAGCTCCACACCTCTCAGCCCCACTTGCTGTCTCCTGATTCTGGTCCCACACCTGTACTTTAAACAGATTCAGACACTCACTCCCTGATGCCCATGCCTCTGGTTACAGGAGTTCTCTGCTTGGCGAGTGCATCCACAGACTAACCCTGCCTGACGAGAGCAGACTGGGTTAAATCCTATGAAAGTACTGCATCTGTCAATCAGGAAGCTTGGGGATGCTTCAATAACCAACTGCTCCGAATTCCCTTGAGTCTAAAGCAAAGGTTTATTTCTGGCTCATTCTACAAGCCCACCATGGGCCAGCTGTGACATTACTCTAAATTACCATAACTCAGATGCTCCTCTTCTTAGAGCATCATTGCTCATCATGGCAGAGGGCAGAAAGCATGTTGCATTACAAACTAGCTCCTAAAAACGTGCCCAGAAATGGTATATTTTCAATCATATTTCATTAGCCAATGCAAGTTACACAGCCATGCTTTATGCCTATGGGGCACTAAGGTATAATTCTACCCAAAGACAGGAGAACCAAAGGTATTGTTGAATAATATTCACGGCTACCACAGTCACCAAATTTTAAAACATACTTTTATGACCTTTTTGTTCACGGAGCTGAACTAGACTATGGCATTGGTTGGTGATATCCGTTAATTCTCATTAATGCCCAAAGAAACCTTTAAGTTTAATTGGGACATAAGAAAGACTGGCTAAGAAGCAGTAAACACTGAGTACAGAAAATTTTTCTGCTAGAACTACTATCACTAGTAGTAACATATTATTAATGATGGCGAATGTTTCATTTATCAAGTATCTGTTATGTACCTGGTACAGACCACTAAGCATTTCATATATATTCATTTAATCATCCAGCAATACTATGATGTAAGTTCTCTTTTTATTCCCATTTTATAGACAAAGAAACTGAATAACAGTAATGTTTAGCAATGTCCTCAGGGTTAACACCTATTTTGGTTTACTAGTTGCTAATATAACCTTTAAATTATCAACATAAAAGTATAACAGTGTAGTTCTTTTGGCAACTCCAGGGTTTCTATACTGGGTTATTGTGAGCCTCTTGGCTTATTATAACGGTGTAGTATTTAAAGCAATGTCCCTCTCCAGGCTTAAGTAGAGAGCATTTCTGGCACATATAGGAAAGAATGGCATGGGTAAAAGTCTGCAGGACTTCTATTCCTGCCTAGAACATAAAAAGTCATTGGAGAGAAGCAGCCCACTGTGGGAGGGAATTTGGAGGAACCAGGTAAAATTTTAATGAAAGTTCAATAGTCACATGTGGTCTGTCATGACAGATGAGAATGCCAAGGAACACAGCCACAGGGTCTGCACTGACTCATCATATTATTCCCAGGGTGGCGTCTGTGGCTCAAAGGGTAGGGTGCTGGCCCCATATGCCGGAGATGGTGGGTTCAAACCCAGCCCTGGCCAAAAACAAACAAACAAACAAAAAAACCCAACACATTATTCCCATGGGTTGTCACCGAGTGCTCAAGATATTGTGCTAAGGGTTGGGATGGACACACAAAATATTTTCCCCTGAGATGAATGGGGCATTTCCCAAGTACAAAGCAGCCACTTCCAAAAGCAGACCCGAGGAAAGTGCATCTACAACACACTGGGTGGTGAGGGTCTGGTCAGGTAACTTGAGAGAAACCCATGACACTCCCACAGGTCGTCAATCAAAATAGAAAGACAAACAACCCAGCAAGTAAGTACACAAAATAGTGCCCAAAGTCATCAGTTACCAGGAAAATGCTAATTTAGCCAAAATTTAGAAGCCTGACAACTTTTAATATTGGCTAAAATAAGCAGCAGCTAGAACTCTTGTACATTTGTTAGTGTAAAATGGTATAAACACTTTGGAGAATTGTTTCACAGTTTCTAATGGTTAAACGTACATCTATCGTAAAACCTAGGTAATTACCTAAGTTGAATGAAAATGTGGGTCCACAAAAGATTTCTTTACTAATGATCAAAATAATCTTATCATAGCTCAAAACTGGAGACTACCTATATGCTCACCCACATGTAAGTGGAGAAAACTTTATGCATACAATCAATTATTATTCAGCTATCAAAAGTATATAAATCACTGATAAAACTCAAAAGATGAATGATTCTCAAACTTATGCTGAGTTAGGGAGCCAAACATAAGAGTACATATGTATAAATCCAGTTCTATGAGGTTCTAGAACAATGGTGATGAAAACCGTGATGGAAATCAAAACAGTGGTTGAATTGACCAGCAAAGGAGCACAAGGGAGTTTGGGGGACGATACAAATGTTCTTTATTTTGTTTTAGATGGTTAATGCATGTGGTTGTGAAAACTTAATTGAAACAAAGTTTGTGCAGTTCATTGCAGCTCAAGTATATTTTCAAAATATTCAAAACTAACTTAAAAAATATATAAGGTCAAATACAATTATTTCAGAATACTGAAAATAACTCAGCTCCAAATGCTGTCCATGATATAAGAGTTAACAGCCAGGCTCTGCAGGCCACCCAAGGTCAAAAAAAAAAATCACTGTACTTCTCTTATTCAGAGCATTTAACAGTTGAGTACAGACAGGACAGGGCTTGCTATAAAAGAGGCACAATCCCACACCTGATGAGCGAGCCTCTCCTTTCATCTGTCTCTAGCCAGTGTTATCTCAGGCTGATTCACCCAAAACCTGCTGATGTGTCACAGCTATAATCTCTCAGTGTCAGCCTGTAATTGTTTAGGGTCAGCCCTTAAAGCACTGGGGATTCCCACTCTAACCATGCAGAGCTTATCAATTGCATGGCTTGCTACAATGCTACCATTAACCTTGACTGTTGTGTTATTGCCACTTCTGATCTCAAGTCTCTACACAAGTCTGTGCAAACACTTTCCTATGAGGCTCCTTTCAAGTGCTCTGAACCAACCATGGTGACTGTCAGTGAGGAAAAGCGTATCTTTTAGTCTTAACACTGCCTAAAATAGCAGTTCTAACACTTTAATGGACATACAAAACACCAAAACCTCTTGTTAAAAATGAAGATACTGATTCAGTAAGCCTGGAATGGAGCCTGAGGCTCTGTATTTCTAACAGGCTCCCAGGAGATGGGCTGCTGCTGGTCCATGGGCCACACTTTGTGTTGTAAGGCTCAAGTGTTATTTTCTCAATGGATATGTACTCTGTTTCTAGATACTGCCTCTTTGCATGTGTGGATTAATGATCCAGGCTTTGGTATTCTATGGCTTGTATTAATAGTTCAAATCATGCAAGTTTAGGGTCCCACCAGTGGACAGAGGATAGCTTTCAGAATTCAGAACAAGTATACTGGAAATGCATCTAGTTTTCACACATTGACTCCAAATCAACCTATTTCCTCTGATGTATTCTCATCATCAATCAGTAGGATTCCCATTGATGGACAGCTCCTGCTGGGCAGGTAACAGAACTCCAGAATCATCTGAGATCAGAGCAGTGGGCCACATGCATAAGCCTCACTGACACCAGTTGGCAGGAGTATCCTGCCTGACAAATAAGGGCTGGGGGAGGCTAGAGCCCGCTTCCATGACAAGGGAGGGGGTAAGGCTTCTTTTCCCAATGTCTCTGCTAGTTACAATATTGTTCCTCCCGCAGACACAAAGAAAAACAGGTTTTGCCACAAAGTGACATTTGGGCAATAGCATTACAAGAGATGGTACAATTGCAATTACAGTATGATAATTGACATCTCATAGGACAAAATTTGAAAGTCTTAAATCAAATAAATATTTAAGGTAATACAAAATATTTCTATGCAAGAGTTCCAGATTTTCTCAAGAATACACTTGAATCATTGAATCTAATTCTGCATGTTCATAAATCCCCTAACCACTTTGCTTAAGGATTTATAATTTAGAATGAAACTTTATATGTAAAACAAGAAAGGCCAATGCTTAATGTGGTATGATATACACATATGTGGTATGATAGACACATGAGTTATTGAAGCTGATCAGGTTTAGTTTTGGGTCAGTTTCATTATCAAAGAAATACAAACAACTAAAACCCATACACACACAGCAACAGAAGAACTCTTTAAATTGCTCATAGTCTTGCTAGCTGAACAGGAGGGGCCAGACATGGTGTGATGAAGGTTAGGAGGTCCAGATTTTGCATAGCTCGTTTAAAATGTGAAAATAAATTCTACATGGAGGTAGTCACTCAGGTTCAGGGATCTACCCATACACAGAGATCCGAGGATTTACTGGGAAACGGTAACTTTAAGGGATACCTAGTACTCAACAAGATGGCTACATAAGCATGGACCAACAGTCATCTATTTAGTTTACTTTCACTGCTTGTCCTCCCTTCTGGAAGTCTTCCTTTGATATGCCAGGGCATTTTACGAAAGTGGTTCAAGGCACTACTCAACACTGCAATACAAACATTTAACTGAGACTAGCCCAATATGTTTATAGGAATCATAAAATGCATACTTTAAGGCAGGCCAAATTTTCTTAACATGGGTATAACTGAAGAACCAGGGTTTCTCTCCACACTCAAAATGTGTAGTAATGAAATATGAAGGTGATCATATATCTGAGGATAATCAGAGATAAATTATTACAGAAAAGCTCTGACTTCTTTTACAATAGAGTATCATTACCATTACCATCATCATCATCACCACACCCTCCATTATCTTCATCACTCCTATCTGCCCAGCATCACCATCATCACTGTCATCCTCACCATTATTGCCACCATCATGGACTATTGATAATACAGTAAATTACAGAAGCCTTATTGAAGTAATTTTGGAAATAACTACTAAATCATTAAAATTCTTATAATATTTGAGTCAGCAACTTCTCTTCAAGATATCTGTCCTACAGAAATGCACATACAAAAAAAGCATGGAAAGTCTTATAAAAATGTTAATTCTTGCCAATAAAATTCCAGTCAAAGTCCCAAATGGATTTATTTTGGGCAAATTGACAAACTGCCTCTAAAGTTTACTTAGAATTGTAGTTTGAGACAAGGAAAAATTGCAAACACCCTAAGTAACTTCAAAGACATAGTCATTTAACAAATGTTTATCAAATGCTTGTTGTGTGCCAGGTATTGCTTTAGCCAGAGGAATGAGTAAATAAAACTTTGGTATGCTCCTACTACAGAACCAGGCTGCATACAATAAGAATAAAGTACATCTAATCAACTGATGTGGAAAAAACTATAAGACATACCAGGAAGTTAAAAAATTACAGTGCAATATATTCTACCTGTGCAATGTTTTCTAAAAATCATTTTGATCTGAGCATATACGTATACACATAAATAGAAAATAATCTAGGAAGCTACTCACTAATAGGGAGTGGGTAAATACTTCTGGAGAACAAAGCGGGATTCAGGGAGTCATAGAAACTTTGGCTTTGTAAAATGTTTGCATTTTCACAAGAAGAATGTGTTTATCATATGTGCACCTAAAATATATCAGGCTAACTGAAAAGGACTGATGAAACATTCCTCATCATGATCTGGTCTAGAATAAAGTATTCTTAATGCAATGTTTTCAAAAACCTTTGTATCCTTACTACTCATTTTTCTAGGACTTCAAATTCTGTAGGCTGATGGTAGATAAAGTTTATATTTGTTCTTGGAGGTGAAGGATCCTTGAACGGTAACTATGAATTGTATAAAATATCTTTTAGACTAAGTTTAGGTTCACTGAAAAATCAAGAGGAAGGTAAGGAGATTTACACACACACACACACACACACACACACACAATTTATGTTTTTTAGAAAAAAAGGCAGGAGGGCAGGTGAACGAGAGAGAAAACAAACCAGGATGGTGTTTATCAGCAGGCAGACCCAAATTCTAATCCTTATTTTGGTGCCTGGTAAACATGTGTGTCTTCAGAATGTATAATCTCAGTAAAAAACGATTAGGATACTTACCTCAAAATGGCTGAACCATTAGAGATTTGTTAACTCACACAACCAGAAATCCAGAAGCAGAACAGCACCAGGCAGGGCAATCCCAACAATTCCCCCTGGGCTTTTTCCTCCTGGTTGCAAGATGGCCGCTTTAGTTCTGTTTAAGCACCATATCCTCACAAGACACCAGTCCAATGGAAGAATAGAAAAGTCTCTACTTTATCAAAGAAGATAAGGTTTCCCAGAAGCATCCATAAATTTCAAATTTTCTTTACATTTAATTGGCCAGAACCAGGTCATATGACCACTCTCAACTCAATCATTGGAAAAGGGAAGGAATCACCATGTTTGACTTAAACCTAACAATAGGTGCATATTTCAGACCCTGGGACTGGGCCCTCTTTCCTTGAACACAGAACTACCTGATACCTACAGTAAACCTGGGTTTCTCTGTTAACAAAAGGAAAAAAGAAGAAATTACTGTTGAAAAGCCAAACAACTAGATTTGCTACTATAAGTAATTAAAGATTCAGTTTGCTCATCTGTAAATTGGGTCAAATGACCTCTCCTCATAACTGCTGTCACTAAATGAGACAGAATGTATCGTTATCCTTAAGTACTTGGCTTATACTACCTATTTGATAAATGCCAATTTTCTCCCTTACCCTTTCTCATCAATAATTCCAGCATGATTTCAATAAGGAATAATTATTACAACAGGAAGAGGAAGAGTGAAAGAGCTCAGATATGGGCTTCACTGCATACAAGCAGATAAATTATCCGGAGCAGTGGTTCTCAAACTTGAGTGTGGGTCCCAGCACTTGCTGGGCTTGTTAAATCACAGACTCCTGAGCTGTGCTGCTAGTAGGCCTATGGTGGACTCCAGGAATCTGCCTTTCTTACAAGCTCCCAGGTGATGCCGCTGATACTGTTCAGGCTCACTGCCTCGAGTGAGGCATGAGCCATGAGCACAAATGTTGGCATCAGGCATTCCCTGAATCCCCACCAGTGAACTCAGGTCAACCCCAGCCATCCAAGGACATTGAGGGGGCAGAGCTATAAAATGAGACATAACTGAATAGTTTTCAGCTGCAGAACTTCAGACTAAAATATTTCATTTGGAGATAGACCCCCTCCAGGTAAGCTTGAAAGAAGAGAAAGACAGCTACCAAAACAAACCAGCTACCTGGAAGATCACCTGCCAACTCAACAAAGGGAGAACAAGATAATAAACACTCAAATTCGAAATGCCTTTAAGGGTTTACAAGTATTTCAAGTAAATTATCCTTCCTTTCTTTTATGCCTCATAAAGCCATTTGGACAGACACCCCAAGAATTTAGGGCTCTTTTCTTCTTTGCCAAAGGACAATTCTCCTTGATTGGGTTCCATCAAAAAATCCAAGAGCGTAGCTCCAGACAAACTGGCTAGACGAGCCTGTTGTCAACGGCTTTGCCAACAATGGACCAAAGAACTGGATTAGCAAAAAAAAATTTTTCTGTAATTTGATGCAACAGATTTTTCAAAACAATATTTTAATTTGCATACCAAGCCAAATTCCCTCTCAGGGGAAGGATAGAACACATTCCATTGTGTAAGATAATACTCATTCATTCCCACACAGTGATGTCAGTGCTCAGTGAGCAATGCTCTTTCTGAGATTCTTTTCTTGCCTTTCAAGTTCCTATTATAAAATGTTAACCACTTCAGAATCAAGCAAGATGTTACAAATCTTTCTGTTATCATTTTTGCAAAACTAGGAGAGACAAGGCTGTCACCAACTGCCTCACACATAATTATTTAATGACTTTTCCCTCTTGGTATGAATAGGATTTCTGAAATCTTATCTTCACCTCCTAGGACTTTCTTCTCATAGGAATACTGATTTGGATAGTTTATTTTTGCCAGCTTTTAATGTTCAGGGAGCAGTCTCATTGTTTGCTGAAATGATAGGATGCATTTCAGGGTTGTAAGTCTGAACCCTGGTATGAATTTTGAGGTTAATGGGAAACACACTGGGCATTTTTGTGTTAAGGGCATAGGGAAGATTAAAAACAAAATGCATTCTAACATATACATGATATAAAATTGTATCAATTAGTTTAGTGCAGCAGGGAAATTTTGGTAAGAGTATGTTCTCATGATTACGTGATAAAAATCAAGTTAAAAGAACACAATATGCTATTTATCTATCTCTACCTAACTACCTGCCTATTTATCTATATACATATCCCCAAATTCTAAGATTAAAGAAAAAATAAACTTATGCTTGAACTCTAACATACTACTTATTATGAAAATCTTGAAAATTATAGAAAAGTGAAGGAAATACAGCACCAACCAGACTAAATTGACAACTGTTCACACTTAGTTAATTTAACTTAGCTAATTTTGAAATTAAAAAAAAGAGAAGTACAGGAAAGATGAAAACCCTTTGGGTTTTTTTGTGTATGCCCTATCTGCCTCATCACCATTAAATTTGTGGGGTAGTCTTCCACAACATGATGAGTTTATACTTTTATTTCGTATATGTATATCCCAAAACAATTCAAAATTTAGTTTTATTTATTTTCTAATATCTAAATAAATGCTATTGCAAACAGTACTCGTGATACTACAATTTGATTTTTTTATTCAGTGTTATACTGTTGAGCTTATCTCTTTTGATACATGTAGATCTACATCATTTTTAATAACAGTATACCATTCCATCCTATGAATATCTTTTAGTCAGATGATGAAACCTTAAAGTGTTTGCCATTTTTCACCATTACAAACAGTACTGCAATGAAGAGTCTTTTCCATATTTCCTGAGCCACTAGTGGCAGAGTTTTTCTTGGGAGTATAGCAAGCACAGAACGGCTGGGTCATAATACTGAACATTTTCAGCTGTGCTAGATATTAAAATACTTTCCCAAGAGGTGATAGTAATTGGTATTCCAAATGGCAGCACTGACAGTTTCTGGTTTTTGCTTATTTTTGTATAAATTCCAACTATGTAATTCTTTTTTTTTTTTTTAAGAGACAGAGTCTCACTTTATCACCCTTGAAGAGTGCTATGGCATCACTGTTCACAGCAACCTCCAACTCCTGGCCTTAGGCGATTCTCTTGCCTCAGCCTCCCAAGTAGCTGGGACTACAGGCGTCCATCACAATGCCGGCTATTTATTTGTTACAGTTTGGGTGGGGCTAGATTTGAACCCACCACCCTCGGTATATAGGGCCAGTGCCTTACCCACTGAGCCAAAGTTTTTCTACTCATCCAAGGATCCCTGGTAAATAACCAAGATGAGTTTCCTGCCCACATCTGGGATGATAATGTAGTGGATGTCTCTTACTTCTGCCCATCATCAGCCCCATTTCTAGAAACAGAGCATCTCTTCTCTATGGAGAACTTCTCTTGATTTCACTTGCTCTTTACATAGTAAGGAAACTACCAAGGCTTCAGTGGCAGAAAAGAAAGAACAGGGGGAGGAGGTAGGGGAGGAAAAGAACTCACTCTGATTCTTTCCTCCCTTTAATTTGATGTTTCTATTGTCATACAAACTGACCACAGACAACATAAGCATAAATAAATTAAAATGACAAGAATTTCCAAAACTAGATAGGTCATCTTTGCCTTTAATAAATGAGAATAATTACACTTTGATTCTGACAGTTTCTTCTTAGAAATTATACATATCACAAGCTGGCTAACTTGCTTGTAATCTTGTTCATAATATAAAATGAAGCAAAAAATAAATCCATTTGCAAAGTGATAAGCCATAGACCTAAAAGTATCATTTATTATAGGCCAGGCTTTGTGGCTCACACCAAGCAATCCCATCACTTTTGGAGACTGAGATAGGAGAATCGCTCTTGGCCAGGAGTTAAGAGACCAGCCTGGTTACATATAGAGACAAAGTCTCATTAGCAAAATAAATAAATAAATAAATAAAATAAAAATAGCTAGGTATGGTGTCACATGCCTGCAGTCTCAGCTCCTTGAAAGGCTAGGACAGGTGGATCAGTTGAGGCCAGGAGTTTGAGGTTTCAATAAGCTATGATTTGGTTGGCCATTTGCACTCCAGTCTGGGTGACAGAGCAGGACCTTGCCTCAGAAAAAAAATAAATAAAAATAAATAAATAAATTTTTCCATAATAGTCTCATACCAATGGTGGGGGGTGGTCAGGGACCTAGTTAAGGACTGAAATATCTGTGGTGGACAACAAAATTGTAAAAGATCCCCAAATAATTTATAAATGCATAAAAATCATGGAAATGCAACAGTCTTCAGGACAGGCAAGAAAGAATGGATTTACACAGATGGGGCAGGGACAGGGAAGCAAAATGGCAGCAACTAAGAGACAATGATAGGCAAAATCTGATTATCAACAAGAGGTTAGAGTGCCTTTTTTTTTTTTTGAGACAGTCTTAAGCTGTCACCCTGGGTAGAGCGCCGTGGTGTCACAGTTCACAGCAACCTCAAACTCTTGGGCTTAAGTGATTCTCTTGCCTCAGCCTTCCAAGTAACTGGGACTACAGGTGCCCACCATAATGCCTGGCTATAGAGCGCTTTTATAAGTGTTTTCACAATGGCAAAATGTCAAAAATATAAATTTGAAAAGCAAAGGAAAAATATAATGGAAATGAATTATTTGTTCAACATGACAAGAAAAATGCAAAGAGGAAAGGAATATTGCAACATTATGGAAGTTGAAATATCATTTTGAGGGCTCTGAAATAGCTGCACAAGGATTGAAAGGGAGAAAAAATGAAGCAGGGGATGCCACTGAAAAAGCAAACAGGGTTTTCAGAATTCATTTCTTCATCCAGGTGAGTCCTTTTTCCTTGCTCTAAATGCTTACATGGGTACTTTCTCTGCCTGGTATTCATAAGCAAGACATTTTGAAATATGCAGCTTCATACCAATAATAGAATGGGGTGGGACACCTCACAGAGGAGCTTACATTTCGAATGTTAGCACAAGGAACTCCTTCTTGAAATGTCTAACATTTCTAATGCTGGGAAGGCGCACAGCTGGCTCCATGTGCCAGTGGTATCTAAGACCTTCTAAAATGAAGCAACATGAACGGACTACAATGTGTATAGTCCATATCTTATTATAACACAATCAAAACTCTGAGCTGATGTTTCCACTTCTGACACTGTGTGGGTTTTCAGTATGCTTTATATGTTCATGGTGGCTCAGCTGAATAAATAATGCTATAGTTAGAGGGAAAAATTACTTGGCAAAAGGAAGGACAAGGAGGGGACAGGAGAAATAATTGACATTGGAAAGCCATTTGATATTACCAGTTAAGCTCCAGAATTGGGGTTTTGAGGATAATTCCAAATAAAATCCCACATATTGGTTTGGAAAGTGCTTCTTTAATCTGTGTTCTACTTCTGTGGCATTCCAATGAATGATACCCCAAAATTATAAATGCTTTCTTCAAACCAAATTTCCTGTGAATTGGCAACAATTAAAGTTTCATTGGATTGAAGAAAATGTGATTAATGTTGAGAAGGATATATTTGCTCTGAAACTTCTAGAGGAAATATACTCTGTTTTGGTTAAAAAAAAAATGAACCGTAGTTATAAATAATTCATCATTCAAACCAGTTCTATGATACATTCATAGGTTCATTTAATACTGACATTTTCCCTTGTAATATTAGGCTATAATAATTGTGTTTCAGGCAGTTGGATTCTTTATCAAATATCCATTTAAATTCAAGGTCAAAGTCTTAATTTCCTTTGCATAACTTCTGAACCTCACTTTATCTCCATTTATGCAGATACTCCATCACTTCTACTCATTGGCTCAATACTTAGAAGCAGAGAGCTATAAAATTATTTTGTACATATATCAATAACTATCATTTATTAAACAGGCACTCTAGCTACCTTATATATTACCTAATTTAATCTTCAGATGATATTTTCATCTCAACTTCAGAGATTAAAAAACAAGTTACTATAAGACCTTTAAAAACATCCCCCTTAGTCCTGCATCATTCATATTAGTCAATTACCTACATTTAAATTGTTGGAGATTCTTTTGACCCTAATTAAGTGCTTGTTAGTATTTTCATAAATATGACATTCACTACTTCATAAAGTTAATAAAAATTCAAGGTACATACAAACTTTAATTTCTCAATGAAATACTTATACTGGATTTGAAGAGTATTTCCTACAAGAAATTAAACAAGTTCTCATTATCCTTGTGCCTGTTTCCTCTTTGTAGTGGAGAAGACTTAGTAATTTATCATGGGACAAAACTGAGAGAGAAGGAGTAGTTGTGTTCAGCCTGAGAATAAATCAGCACACTTTGGCCACTACTGTTCAAGAGCCCTGATGGGGTCCAGGGGAGGTGATGGGAATATATTAGTTGTACTACCTAATGTGGTTAAATTGTATCACCATCTCATAAATGCTGAATTAGCTACTTCACCCCTCTTCCTGGTATTTCACAGGGGAGAAAAATGAAAACAAGATGTCTTTGGATCAGCCCTAGAAGAGAGGGGGACTTGTACACTAACTTTAGAACCTGGGAAAAGTATATTTATTTTTATTGCATAGGGAGATATAAATTATTTAAAAATAAATATTTTCTTTTGTGATTGAAATATTAACTATCATTGGACTACAACTTGCTATCTTTTTTTTTTTTTTACCAGATATAATACATAAGTTGACAATAGGTTTTCAAATGCCATTGTGACTTACATAATTCTAAGAGGGAAGATTTGTTCTATCTTGTATGTTTGTCCCCCAAATAACCCTAAAGATAATTTGTAAGAATACATAGAGCTCCTAGTAGACAAAATAAAATGGAATAAAATTCAAGCACTTATTCTATGTAGATCCAAATTCACCCCTCCGTGTTTTTGTGTGTATGACTAAAATGATCCTAATAGATCTTAAGAATATAAAGTTAATGCATGAGCATAGTAAGAAGCATGTAATATTAAGGTATATACATTTAAAAATAATATTCGAATTCCACCCAAATCCCACAATTTTGTTAACAACCTGGTAGTCTGTTACACACCTTTCTATATTTTTCTCAGGCTTAGTGTAACATGTACCTATATTTTTTTAAAGTTTAAAAAAGATTACTTCGTAGTTTGCTTCTATTATATACCAGTAAATCACTGATGTTCTTCTAATTAACACATGAAAACATTCATTCTATTTTAGTGGTTATATGTTTCATATTATGAATATATAATGATTTATTCAAACGTTCCCACTATTTTAGGCATTTTGGCTACTTATAATAATTTCTTCTGCAAATAATGCTGCAATAAACAACCCTCTCTATATATGTTTATCTACTGGTGGTTTTACTACTTCTACAGAAGTAGAATCAGGTCTCCATATTAAGAGTATTAGGTACAAGTAGATGTCCATTTTAAAATTAAAAGATACTGTCAAAAATCAATGGCTATTTGTATTTAGTTTAATATGGATACAGGTATCACATATAGAAATATTTACAGATATGTCCATGTACATGGGTTAATTTGCAAACATATACTTCCTAGCTATAGCCGTTGTTGAGAGGGCCTAGTAGCAATAAGTCCAATTAACACTCAGATCTTGACTTCTAATATTGTTCCTGGTAAAAAGAACCAAGGAGTCTTGGCGAGATGGTTTGTTCAAGAAATGTGAAATGAGCCTGGAGCATCTTTTAGTGGGAGAAATAAAGAAGGAACTGAAAAACAAACAATCACAATCATAAGAGTATGTAAAAAGGACATGGGAACCAACTGAAGGATCTCCAAATGGCCAATGTGGGGACAGTTGAACAGCAAAAATAAATAAAACAATATTGGATTATAACCCAAAGTATAAAATAAATATCCACGAGTCCATACTGATATGAATAAATAATTGAATAAACAAATAAATGGAAGAACAGACAAATCTTCCATGCAGAAGAATTTCAAATAATTCATATAGATCAGGGGTCCTCAACTTTTTAAACAGGGGGCCAGTTCACTGTCCCTCAGACCGTTGGAAGGCCGGACTGTGGGCCCCGGGACAAGTCAGCTGCTAAGCAAGACAGGCAGAGGCAGCAAAAACACCCAGTGGGCCGGATAAATGTCCTCAGCGGGCTGGTTAAATGTCCTTGGCGGGCCGCATGTGGCCTGCGGGCTGTAGTTTGAGGATGCCTGATTGTAGATCCTCCGCCCTTAAGGAGGTAAAGGACAATTCCCCACTCCTCACTCCTTAAACAAGATCTGTGTGTAGCGACTTCCTTCCAAATAAAAATGTAGTATAGAAAGGAGAAACAAAAGAGTAATTTTGCAGTGGAGAGGCCTGACAAACTTGCTCAGCCAGGTGACCAAGCGCAACATTGGCAGTTGTGGTACAGAACACTAATACGATGTGATGACATTTGCACTTTACCTGTGTGGTCTTCCTCCCAATAACACACAACCCCAGCCACTTATGGGAAAAATCAGACAAATATTAACCAAGGGAAATGCTACAAAATACCTGACCAGTACCCCTCAAAATTGTCAAGGTCATCAAAAATAAGGAAAAGGGGGGCACAGTGGCTCATGCCTATAATCCTAGCACTCTGAGAGGCTGAAGTGGGTGGATTGCCTGAGCTCAGGAGTCCCTAAAAATAGCCAGGCGATGTGGCAGGTGCCTGTAGTCCCAGCTTTTGGGGAGGCTGAGGCAAGAGGCTCTCTTGAGCCCAAGAGACTGAGGTTGCTGTGAGCTATGATGCTATAGCACTTGACTGAGGGTGACAAAATGAGACTGCCTCAAAAAAAAAAGGAAAAATCTGGAAAACAATTGCAGCCAAAAGAGGCTAAAGAGACATGACAACCAAATGTAAAGCGGGATTCTAAATGAGATCCAAGGACAGAAAAAGGAGATTAGGTAAAAACTAATATGAATAAACAATGGACTTTAATTTAAAATGCTTCAGTATTGGTTTGTTAGTTTTGAAAAATGCACCATGCTAATGTCAGATGTTAATATTAGAAGAAAACTGGCTGGATATGGGGAATATGGGACATGTCTGCACTGCTTTGGAACTTCACTATAAATGTAAAGGTATTTGAAAATAACATTTTTATTATTAAAAAAGCAATTGTAAAACAATGAAAACAAACTGGAAGTTGAAAGAAACTAATAGCAAGGAAAACTACAAAATACTTCAAAAATATTTTTAAAAGAAGCCATATAACCTATGTGAAGAAAACAACAAAATTATATTATCATAGAAGAATTAAAACAGGGTCCTCTACTGGGAGAGAAATACTGAGTTTCTTTTTTAGAGAAGACTTAAAGTCATAAAGCAAAGTCTATAGGATTGTGGGACTTTTTTTTTTTTTGAGACAGAGTCTCACTTTGTCCCCCTTGATATAGTATCATGGCATCATAGCTCACAGAGACCTCAAACTCTTGGACTCAAGCGATCCTCTTGCCTGAGCCTCCCAAAAAGCTAGGACTACAGGTGCCCACTACACCTGGCTATTTTTAGAGACAGGGTTTCACTCTTGCCCAGGCTGGTCTTGAGCTCCAAAGCTCAGGTAATGAACCCACCTTGGCCTCCCAGAATACTAGGATTACAGGTGTGAACCACTACACCCAGCCTAATTATGTTTTTCTTGACAGGGGTGTGAGGAAGTTGAATCGTGTCAAAAATGATTATAAAGATGTTTGAAAATTGCAAGAAAATTTTGAAATGTAATAATGAAGAAATATTTGCTTAATGATGTTTTAAGACATACAATAAAGTTACTATAGTAAAAAAGTTTGGTATTAACATGCCAAAAGGCAAAAAGAGATCCGTATAACAAAAAGCAAAAACAAACAAACAAACAAAAAACAGAAAGCGATCCCAGAATATTATATGTATAGGAATTTAATGTCTGTTAAAGTAATCATTTCAATTTAAAGGGGAAGGAATGGATGATACATTTGGAAGGGAGAGAACGAAGGAGGTGAACAGGGCACTACAAGTAAATCTAGAAAGCCAAAGTGCACATGACACGCTGAGGGGATTGAAGGAATTTGAACAGGAGCACAAAGGGGCAGTTAGGAATCAGAGCAGATAGAGCATATTTGGAGAAGGCCAAAATGCCAGGCTGTGTTTAATGATTATCCAATAGTCAAAGTATTCCTAAGATTTGACTGAGGCAGGGAGTTGGGAAGTGGGAATAGAAGACTAACATTTATTGAGTACTGACTGTATCTGAGGTATTATTCTAGGAAATGAACATAGATGGTTATTTACCCCTCATCAAACTCTTTGGGTTTGGTATTTTTCAATTAAAATTTGTTGTTAATGTTGTTGTTGATGTTAGCATTCATCTCATTGTTTTATTTTCTGTAGTAATACTTGCATTGTTATTGTGAAATATTTTCTTTTTTGTAATATAAATCCAAGAATTATATAATAGTGTTATTAAAAATATTTTTCCAGGCTTGGCGCCTGTGGCTCAATCGGCTAAGGCGCCAGCCACGTACACCTAAGGTGGTGGGTTCGAATCTCCAGCCCGGGCCTGCCAAACAACAATGATGGCTGCAACCAAAAAATAGCCGGGCGTTGTGGCCGGCGCCTGTGGTCCCAGCTACTTGGGAGGCGGAGGCAGGAGACTCGCTTGAGCCCAGGAGTTGGAGGTTGCTATGAGCTGTGATGCCATGGCACTCTACCCAGGGGGATAGCTTGAGGATCCGTCTCAAAAAAATATATATATTTTTCCATACACGAGAACAAAGCTACAGTTATAAAATTAAAGAAGCAAAAACCTTGTATTGTTCATTTGAGTTGGAAATGTTAATGTGAACTCATAAGTTTTAAAAATGTGTACTTTCTGGTTCTGTCAACTAAAATGATTTAGGAACAAGTGCATTCCAGTAGGAAAAACTGCCCAAGTCCCTAGATTTTGGCTTCTAATTCCATTGCCTCACTGAAAGGTATCAGTGTTCCTTGAAGAGATGGTCAATTCAAGGTGTGATACGGTGGCAGGGAAGACACAAGAGAAGCCTATAATACCATGTAGTGCCAGAAATCAAGGAAAATTTCAAAGATAAATGGGATCATTTCAAAAGGACATTGAAACCAAGGACAAAGGAGCTTAGAGAGGCTCCTATTTGTTGAATCTATGATGATATGAACAAAAAGAACAGCTGCAATTGAGCCTTCCTATTGGATGAGTAGTAACTATAGAAACTCAGAGTGAAGAAAGTTTAGTAGTTTACCAAGGATGTACAGCCAGTAAGTAAACTCAAGGTTGAATATGAGTTTTCAAGACTCTAAATGAATGCTTCTATCCTGCACTGTACTTCATTTAACTGAAGGGACAAGTACAGAAGAGAGGAGAACAGAGAGGCAGCTGGGAAGAGGAGAGCAAGGAAATGCAAATTTATTTGTCATTGGAAAAATTTTTCTGGAAAGTAGCCCCATCCAACAGTGTAAAAGGATGCCTACAAACATCCAAGAAGCAGGTGAGTAAAATAGTGTATTAGAGAAACGACTAAGGTTCCTGCTTAAAATTAATGTCCAGATGTGCCAAGTGCTCCTACTTCAGGGTGGCATGTTCCGTTAATGTCCCAGGAGAAGTGGTCAAATCCCCACTCCATGTCACGGCATGTTCCTCTGCCCAGGGAGCTCTGCTATGGAAGTTCCTAAAGACTGATGTTCACTATTCCTTAAGTTCAGCCTGGTGCCCCTGTGGCTCCAGCAAGCCCTGAAACTCAGCACCTTGATGCTTCATGGCCTTTCTCAGAAGGCCGTGATACTCTTCTCACATTCTTGCCCCTACAGAGAAATTGACTCCTCCCTCAACTTCAGAAAGCAATGTTAAGACCAGGTTACAGAGTTTAATAAGCTTTACTGACCACACGAGACTAAAAGGAGAGTATGGTGCAGAAGAGGAAATTTCAAACTGGATAGGAAGTAGCATAGCCTCAATACCTGCTACATTGCAGAATTGAGCCCACCTTCCCTACCCCACGCCCCACTATTTCTGGCAGGGCTTTTGACCATTATCTCCCACATCCTTGTGTGCCATACCTAGATCTCCTGGGACCTGGAGAGAGGAAATGAAGTTTGACCTTGATTAACAGCCTCAGGTTCCCCTCCCACCAGGGTACATCTGTAGCCTGCAACAAAGAATTATTCTTTGAATGGCTTAGAGTTATGGTTTCCCTTTGGCATAACCAAAAGAGTTACTGTGGTTATTTTTCCCCCCACAACTAAAGATCAATCATCCTTAAAGGAGAATCAAGCATCCATCTCTAGCAACAAAATTAACCACAGAAACTTCAACGCTAGGTTGTCTTTTGCTCCCAAGGCTCAAATATCACAGGACTAATTTCTTCAATTAAGGCCTAGGGTTAAAATTCTGGGGATTCCTTTCATCCATATTCAGAAGTTTCAGTGAAAGGAAAGCTGTCGCCAACCATGTGACCTAGGATGAAAAGAACAGCCTTGATTGGGGGAGGGGAGGGAAGCGGTAATCAGAAGAGGGACCAAACATGATACCCCTCGTCTTTCCAGAGCAAACATGAAGGGACAGGTTACTCCCTCACCTCCCCCTACATTCTGTGATTCAATTAGACCCAAGAGTTTCTCCTTATCTTGTGTCTCATCTTGAAAACCAAGAGGCTGCACTGATGTATTGTGACCTTAGGGTGGTATAGAGTGAAGATATGCAAGGTGGTCTCAGCTCTCAGCAAAAACATTCTCTGCACCTTCCCCAGTCATCACAAGCGTGGGAAGGGCAGTCTCTCCCCACCACCACCTGCCTACTGGGAGCTGCATCTCTGGACCCCATCCAGGATCCAGTGGAGGAAGAGAGCATTTGTACACTCTTCTCTCAGAGGCCTGGCTCTGCTTCCTGGAGGCTAACCCATACAGACTGCATGAATCAGCCCTCCAATGGAAAGTCCCAGGATAATATCAGAGAAAGTAAGAAGAGTGAGTTTTAAGTAGAAATTCCCCCAGTACCCTAGCTGCAGGGTTATCTCAGCTGTGTCTGTTTGTTAGCTGAAGGTCACAGCCTGGTCAGGTGGCCCTCTTAACTCAGCTCTCCTTGTCTATGAGGCCTGGAAGCTGATCTCTTTCCTACACCCTTTGGGCTGGGAATGTTAACATGCCCACTCTTACTAGCTTAAGGGTACCGTACCCACCGTTGAGATTTTCACGCCTTTGTAACTTAGACCCTTTACTAAAGTCTTTTCATGTTAGTCAGCACAAATGTGCCATCTGTTTCCCACTTGCATCTTGACTCATACAAGCAGTTAAAGAAAATTCTAACTTAAACTCATTGTTGTGAGAAGGATTTTTACTCTCAAGCTGGCTGCTTTCTTGTGGCAGCTACCTGAGCTCTTGGGAGATGACTCTAGGCCTCTCTGACCACCAATGCCTATGACATGACATGGCCTTTCATCTGATTCACTATTTCCAGTTCCCTCTTAGCATCTGCCCTCCATCTGTACACACAATTGCCTCCAATGTGTTCTGTTGCCCAGTGTGATGGACTGGGCATCTGATATGTATTACATGATATGTATTATCTGGATCTCCCTTCAAGGGAGGCCTTGCAGCTAAGGAGGCTGAGAGTGCTATGAGCAGACAGCATTCAGCTGGCAGCAACTTAGAATGAGAAGACTGCCACAATCAAGGTCATATCCTTCCCAGGGAGGCCTATGCCCAATGACTGCTGGCCAAGGCAAATATATAAAATCCCTATCATTTGGCCACAGTAGGACCATTATGATGGGCCATTTACTCCAGAGCTCCCTGTGGGGATGGCGAGGCTGACTCTGGGCCTGCACTTAAGCTCAGCTTCCTTCCCCGCTCTGCAAATCCTGCTTCCTTCCACTCCCTTTCCCAGGTGTTGACCTCAAGGGTGTCCCTGTTAGACATGTGCACACGAAACTCCTTTTCCTGGTAAGCTTACTGGAGAAACCAACTCGCAACATCCTGCTATAAGATTCCTGTTAAAACAACCCTGGGCCAATATTTCCTCACAAGTTCCACATCTGGTCTCTGGAATCCATGCAACTTTGGAGGAAGGGAAGTTTCCTCCCAGATGGATCCCCCTCCCTTTTACTATAGGCCACTCAAGTTTCCTCAGATGAGTCAGACACTGGCCCTCTGGGCTCCCCAGCTAGAAAGGACAGATGTTGAGTCTCAGCATGGGTCTCATGGACACTCCCTTCACTAGGATCAGGGTTAAGGGTAGGAGGCTTCTTGCCATCATTCTTGAGAGTAAGAAATGAAGTTCTCAGTGTTATTTCCTCCAGGAAAATAGCCCCCCCCCAAACTCCTCTTTCCTCTGTCCTCTTGATCCTTTTATCTTCCAGGTTAGGTGGGTCTTCTGGGAAGGTAGGTTTTCCATGGTCTACTTAGAACTATTGTCCTTGTGGTCTCTTGGAGTGTGGTGTCCATTGTCTTCATTCTCTTGCCAAAAGTGACCCTGGCAGAGCCCTATTTTAACCTGTTATATTGTGGAAATTCTTGAATATAGAAAGGACCTATTTGGGAGGAATTCTAGCAGAGGCCTCCTGTGAGGGGGGCAATGGGAAGCTGGGGAAGACAGAGAGGATCAAGACTTGCTTTTTACTCTTTTATCTCTTGGGATTTTGTACCATGTACATGTATGTTATAGCTATTAGATTGAACCTTATGAGATGATAATTTTTGACAATTTTTGATTTATATCTTTTCTTCAGCATAGTCAAGTACAGGAGCCAGAGGTAAATTATTTGATGTTTCTTCTACCATCAGATTATAAATTATTATAATTATTCAAGTAGCCTAAGCTGTTACCTTTCTCTTAAACCTGGACCTTTCTATATCATTTTCCTGCTTATGTCTTATATACTCTACATTTGCTTTTGGAGAATAGGAACTGATGACAGTAATCTTCCCATTTTGTCCCCACCCTGCATCCAATACTCTCCCCAAGGCCCCAGTAAATCATTCCCTTTCAAAGATCCTCTAAGATGCCACCCTCTCTCTTGAGTCTTTCCGGGATTTGTTCTCACTGCTTCCTGATCACTGATGAAAGATTGAGCACTTCCCTGTGAAGGTGCTTATCAAAGGACGTATTACACAGTAGTGACCTCGTAAGTGGGTAAATCTGTTTCCTTCACTAGGCTATTCATTTTTTTAAGGAAAATATCTGAGTCTTTATATCCCAAATGAGAATCATGCCAGGATCAGAACAGTAGGTGTTCAAAAGATGATTGATGTATGAACAAATGGCTTCATTGTGAATGATGGCATTATTTCATAGCATAAATAAATGCAGCAAATACTTTATGCTGGACACTCCTTATTCTGGTCTGAGTACAATATTCTTTCTAAATGTGCAATGTGATACAACTGTGAATTGTTAGCTTACACTGACTCAGTTACTCAATGGTCCATATATGATAGATGTTTTGGATACACAGTTGTAGCACACACAAACACACTCTTCCTAAAAACATACCTCAACAAAGAAGGTAGTCAGTAAGACCCTGGATCCACAGATAATCCTGTCCTGTGTCACAGCCTCCAAATTTCTATCTTGCTTCTAAGTGGTGAGGAATTTCAAGTCTCCAAGGAGAGCAAATAACATGAGAAAACTTTGTCAGGAAACTACAGACCCACCAGGGGCTAGAGTTTAGAAAACACTTATGCAGGTGAGGCTATTTTCACGAAGTTTCAACCATATAAATTCCTCTTTGTCAGAGTTACCACATATTAGTCCAAGACGGTTATTATATTTTCTTATTATAAGCACGCACTGTGCTCTGCATCTGGTGCATTTGCCAAATTGTAGATTTATTCCTATTACTATACATCTGTGAAAAGAATGTGTGTTCCATCTCATCAGGGAGTTACTTGAAGTCACAGGTTGCTAATTCCAAATGAATAGAAACAGTGATTAATCTGGGAGATACGGGCTCGCCAGTATTCAAGTAACAGATGTCCATTATGATGAGTTACACATTTGTTCCATGTTTACAATAGAATACTAAAAAAAAAAAAAAGAAAGAAAGAAAGAAAGGACTCAACTATTTTGGAAAAAAAAAGAAAAAGAAAGAAAAAAATAAAGAAAGGAAAGGAAAGGAAGCGGGGTGTGGGAATGTAGGGAATTAGAAAATACTTGAAAATGTTTATTCAGGTGCCAGGTTAGGTGCAAGGAGGACCTGCGGTGTGTCTGGAGAGTGGCAGGTAAAGAGCTGAAGGGAAGAAGAGGGCTAGGGGAGAGAGGGAGAAGCTGGGCTCTACGTTCTTGGCTTCATTTCAGGGTGTGGAGATGAACTCAGTCCATCTCACTTGGCTGACAGAGGCATTAATGCCAAAACTGGCAATTTCATCAACATCAGTTACACAGAAGATGGGATTTCGGAGGAAAGTACAAGAAGAGGGAGAATGATGTATGTGATTTTATTCAAATAATTAAAAACAAAGTTGGCAGTCTATCTTTCTGTCAAGAGGAATAAATATCAGACTATGGAGTTGGAACGAGATGTGCAAGCGGCTTCCTGCTGCTCCACATTAACTTTGTCCAATACAAACTTTAGAGTTGATTCTTCACACACACACAAAAAAACCCATTTCAAATGATCCTTCTATGTGTTTTTGCAGTTCCTCTGTGCAGCAAGAGGACATAAGCCAGAGGTAAGAGTGGAGAAGGGCACCGGACTGAGCCACACGTCAGCTGTTAATTTGACAGCCAAACATAGACGGTTTGTATAACTGGACTACTTCTCTGTAGCAGAGAGAAAGAAAGGGTTCTAGAGCTTTCCTTTCACTCATTATTTTCATCTTGTCCTACTAAGCTCTGAAACTAAAGCAGAGCCTGACACATAGTAGGAACTACATAGATAGATAGATAGAAAATATAAATATATAAGGCACACATTTTAAATCATGAATGAAATAAACTTAATGAATGACATGTGCACGGGGATGAATAATACTCATTAATGGATTCATAATCTTACAGACTGTCTTTGCAGACTCACTGGATTACAGCAAAAGCACTATCATAACAAAAGGCTGAAGAATCCCCCTTCACTGCTGTAACATGGCTGTTACATGTTCTAAATTACTCCTCTCCACAGAAGTTTCTTTTTAGAGGGGAGGACAAGCTCTATTTTGTTGCTTAATAAGGAGCAAAGATTAGCATGGCTCATTGATAAAAAATAACAATTCCACTAGATTGACTAAAGGATTTTGCTTCAAAAGCACTTTAGTCACCATTCCTCTGTATTTCCAGTTATGTGTTGAATTGCTCTTTAATCGCCTCCCAAATATTGAATTTAACATGCAAAAATGCTTCAATTTTACATCTAAACCATTCTTTCTATTATTTAAAAATTGCAACATAGCTGAGTAATCCTCTTTGCATTTGTGATGTGCACAAATCTAATTAGAGAGCCAAACTAGTCTCCAGAAAAGTCTGGGAGTTGACTGGACTTCTGGAAGCCATATAAGGTGACAACATGGTATCTATCTACCTTAAGCAATGCAAGGAGAAAAATACTGCAAAGGTAGTCCAATGAGTAAAGAGAAATTCAGCTAATTAAAAATGGCACGTCGCTGTGCCAAGTTGGAAGCACTGGTGAGTGTGTGCTTTGAGCCAGCTAAAATGTTCTTTTAGGCATCTTAAATCTTTCTGCCAAAAAAAATAATTTTATTAAGTCTAATCCCACCAAGTGAGCCAAGTTAACGAAGACACAGAAAGCTTCAATTTTTGATGAAGGTAGGGATTAGGATAATACAGGCATCGGCAAACATTTTCTGTAAAGGTCCAGGGAGTAAATTTTTTTGGCTTTACAAACCACCTGGTCTCTGTCATACCACTCGACTCTGTCATCATAGTGAAAGCAGCAATAGACAATGTGCAAACAAATGGGTATAGTTGTGTTCCAATAAAATTTTGTTTATAAAAGGCAGCAGCAAACTGGATTTGGCTCCTAGGCCATAGTTTGCTGACCCCTGGGATATGATATAGATGGCTCTCCAAAACAGACTGAAGCCTGAGGAAAGATGCTATCTCAAAGTCAAATGGAAAATCACAGTGTTTTAAAAGTCCTTGTGTTTTAATCTGTGCTTAGCAGTACCTACAATTCTTGTATGGATCTTTTGGTCTCTACCTTCCAATCAAATTTTTCTTAAAGCTATCTTTTAGGTGCACTTCTTTTTATCAAACTTTTGCATAAAGATTGGATTTAGTTTAAAAAACAAATAGTCATTCTAAGTATTCTAGAAATAAAGAAGTTAACATAAAAATTAGGGCTTGTATGGATATTAGAACATCTGGGGAAACAGGGTCAAGAAAATCATTACCAACAATCAGGAAAGCAGATTCTGAACATCTCAGCTTAGCACACCAGTGTAAGTGGTTAGCAATCGCTCAACAGAAAACTGCTCCAATTTACTAGAAACTTCTCACTAACTGTCTCGGCTTGCTCTCGAACACTCCCTGAGCTGCACGACCCCTGAGCATAGTAGCTTCTACTTCACTTTCACCTGAAAAGGATAGTTTATGTCACTCTCTTTGGCAAATTCTAACTCAGAGTCATACAAAGAATGGGATAGAAACCAGCAGCCTACTTTTCTTCTGAGTGCAGAAGAGATAGTAGAAGAGGATGGTAGGGATGCCCACTTGACAATGGATGATCCGCCACAGTCTGCCCCTTTGTCAACACAGCATTCCTGCACAGCCCATAACGTAAACATAGTGTTTCTGTCCTATCTGATGCAACCATTCCTCATACATCCAAAACTCACTCATGCTTTTCCCCAAAGAAAGTACAGCCACAAAGTCTCGTTTGTTATTTTATCCATAACTGGTTAGTTTTTATTTGCCTTCTAAAATAGTTCTGTCACAATAACTATTACTATCCTACAATTTAACTATTGAAATACAGGTTTAAGTCACCACTTATATTCCATACTAGAGAAAAGGAAAACAAATGTTATTAATATATTTAGATATATCCATATCAAACTAAGGAAGAAAATATTCTTATTACAATCCTCCATGCTTTTATAGCTGATTAAAATACTAATCATGGTCATGTAACTTTCTTTTTCTACATTCATGAGGATCACAGACAACCAAGACAGTCAAGTAGGGTCATAACCCACCCTGAACATCAAGCTGGGATCTGCCTCCCTACAATAATTGCCAGATAACCCCCACTGTACAATAGTCCATTCCAGGTCTCTCCAGTTGCAGAGGTCCCCAACAGAGCCCAAGGCCTCATTTGCTCCAGTCACTCATTTCTTGGCAGCATCCTGGCTCAAGGGGGCCAACAGCTTAGAGTTAGGAATGCCAAGGAGGGGAGCAGATCCATTCATCCTGCCATGTTCTTATATTGCTATACCCTCCCATCTCCTACCCCCATATTTTGACCTTTAACTGTTAAAGTTTAACAGATATAAAATTTAAGTTTTGCTTCAACTTACGTAATCTGTTTTGTTCACTCACTGTAAAATCCAATAGATTTTTCAGAGAATATCTCTGTTCAAATTATACCTAAAAGGCATATATTAACTCTCTTTGATCTAAGCTGGGTAGCTGAGTTGATTATAGACTAGGCTTCATGGATTTAGATTCTACATGAACACATTTTGCTTTGTACCAGGGAAAAGCCTATTTCAAGACTTCAAAGTCTAACCCCTCCTAGTCAACCAGTTCTCAATGTATGCTGGTGGTCAAGGGCAAGGGTAATATGTGTGATGGTTCAGTGCAATACCTCCTCCATTCCTAAGAAACCAAGAGAAAACTTCTCCCTTAATGATAGACTTTTAATGGGCAAGCGATGAGATTCTTCTTTATTAAAAAAAGAGAAAAATGGTCAAAATGTTAACATCGTATGAATAACTTAGTCAATAAAAGCCCCCAAAATATCCCAGTGAGAATACACTTTCCAAATTCTCTTCCCACCTCACATGCAGGTGTACACATGTGCATGCACACACACAGACACACACATACACTCTTTTTCTTAACCTCAGTCTCAGTGCACTAAAGATGTGGGGACAGCTAGAGTCAAAATCTTTGGAATGTTAAAGTAAACCACCAGGACTTTTTGTTTGCAGGAGGACTTTCTACAGGTCGGTATTTCCCAAATTCTCTTAATGACAAGAAATATCAATGACACTTGTTAAAAAATACAACTTCTCAAGAGACAGGGCTACAATCTTCCTTAAAGAAGCTTTAGAAAAAAATATAGATTTCTAGGTCCAGGATTTTTTCTTTTTTTTTTTTTTTTGGTTTACCCCTGGTACTGTAAAGATGTTAATTCACTGCCTTCTTGATTACATCATTTCCAGCAAACAATCTGCTGTTATCTTTACCTTTGTTCCTCTGTAATGGATCTTTATTTATCTGGATGCTCTTATGACATTTTCTTTATCACAGGTTTATGTACATTTTATAATGATGGGTATTAGTGTCATTTTCTTCATGCTTTTTATGCTTAGGTTTTATTGACCTACTTAGATATTAGGTTTATACTTTCATCAAAACTAAAATATTTTGGCTATTTTTTTTCCTGTAATTGCTCCTCTTCCTTCAGGGACTGTACCTAAGCCCATGTGAAGTTATCACACAGGTTGTTGATGTGTTGTTCATTAACATTTTTTTCCTCTATGTTTTATTTTGAATAGTTTCTGTTTCTATGTCTTCACATTCACTAATATTTTCTTCTATAATGTCTACTCTGCCACTATTTCTATGTAGTCTATTTTTGTCTCCAACATTGTAGCTTTAATGTCTAGAAGTTTGAATTGGAATCTTTTCTATATATTTCATTTATCTGCTTAAATCTGTGATCCTTTTGGGTCTTGCTATTAAGGTTTATTAGGTTGGACCAGAGCTGTGTTTAGTTTGTGTATAATTATTTCACCACTACTGAGGCAAGACTTGTCTAATTCCCCACGAGTTATGAAGATATCTAAATCTTGCCGGTAGAACAGGCATTATTTCCTATTCCTTTGTGAATAGAAAATAGTGCCTGAATATGGTCCTGTGTAATCTTTTCGGGTGATTCTTTCTCTGGTCCTGGGTAGCCCCCTCACATGCATACACCAGGCAGTACTATGCTGGATATTCTATAAGTATCCAGAGTTTTATCTCTGAGGAAGTCTCCTCTACTATTCTTTCCTGTGAGTTCTAGCCTTTTTGTTTGTCTTAGATTCTCAGTTCCATCTCCTTAATTCAGGGAATTCATTAAGCTTCACCTGGGTAACCCCCTCGCCTGGCATGGCAGCCTAATTCTCACTGCAGTAAGCTTGGGAAATCATAGGGATCCCATCATTTGTTTCCCATCTCTCAAGGACCACTGCCATTCATTGTCTGCTACCAGTGTCTTGAAAACCATTATTTCATGTATTTTGTGCATTTTTGGTCGTTTCTGGTAAGAAGGTAAGTCTGGTCCCTGTCATTCCATACTAGTCTAAAGTTTAAGTCTATAACTTTGGTTTTGTTGTGTTTATTTTAAGCAATAAACCAACTAGGTCTCCTAGGGCCCTTCACCATGCAACATTATTTTAACCTACTTTATATTACCCTCTATTTTTTAAAAGCCATGCCAACAAACACATTTTAAAATGTCTATTAGTCAGAATTTTCAGTAAGTTACTTGGTTCTTTCCTCAATTAGTCAGAATAGTAAGTAAAGATTTTCTGTAATAACTCACACAAAAAGCATGCTGATTTTTAAATGATATGAAACTACGGTCATATAAAAATAAATCACGATTCATTTTAAGCACTGAAACATTTTAGACATTTATCAAACAATTGTGATATTATAAATCAGCTCAAAATTTAAAATCCTAGAGTCAACATCCTAGTTCCAACATAATTTTTGATGTCTTTCCATTAGAACATAGACTGAGTTCACTATAAAAAGCTTCAAACTGAAAAGGTGGGAGCCAAATAGACTCCAATGTTTGTAGTTCTTTCCTTCTCAGCTTTCTTCCCTCAAGCCTTTTCAGGTCACTGCTGCCAGAGTCAATCCCCCTTCTTCATTTTTTAGCCCAAGATAATATCTTGTTTAGGGTCTATCTTTGGCATAACTTCCTAACTCTGAATCTCTTCTAACTACCACTGGTTGCAGTCTGGTTTGCTTGAAAACAATGCATCATTCCTCTATTTTAAGTACATCTGTAAATGTATACAAAGCAAAAAAGTCCGTGATAGGACAAATGTCATTGCAACTTATACCACCATAATAAAACATTTCATATAATAAAGGGTTTTCATTGTAAAATACTGACCTCATTTATTTTAAGCAATGTTGAGTATACTCATATACACCCCCCTCCCAGTTTTATAAGACAGATCAAAATGGCTTTCAACTAGTATAAGAGAGTGGATTTAAGTATCAGAAGAACCTAGGTTCCAGTCTTACTGTGATTTCTTAATAACATCTTTCTAAGCATTAAAATACTTATTAGTAATATATAAATTATAATCTTATTAAGAAAAATTATCCAAACTTTGAAGAAGGTAAAATGGATGTAGCATCACTATTCAAAATCTTATCAGGGTACTTCAGGTCTATCTAAGAGTTACTTAATGATTTAGGGAATATACCCATATTTGACTTTTTATTTTGTTTTTTATTAAAATTCAGATGTTTACTAGGCATCTGTCCAAAAGAAAAAAATCATTTTATCATAAGGACACTTATAGTAGATTGTTTATTGCAGCTTAATTTGCAATGCAAAGATGTGGAAACAACCCAAGTGCCCATCAACCCATGAATGGATTAATAAACTGCAGTATATGTATACCATGGAATACTATTCATCCATAAAAAGATGGAGACTTTATAACTTTTGTATTAACTTGGATGGAATTGAAACACATTCTTCTTAGTAAAGTATCAGAAGAATGGAAGAGCAACTATCCAATGTACTCAATACCAATATGAAGCCAGATGACCAACTAACACATGCCCACACAAGAGAAAAATTCAATTCAATTCAATTCAATTCAGGTTGGGAGTGAAGAAGGAAGAGGGAGAGGGGGAAGGGGAGGAGGGAAGGGGACTGGTGTGCTCCCATTTAGTGGGTACAATGTAAGGGTATAGGGCACACCTCCTAGGTGCAGGACACAACTACAACCAGGACCTTACCCAACAATGCAAACATTGTAACCTAATCATTTGTACCCTTATATTAAACTGAAATTCTAAATAAATAAATAAAATTCAGATGCTCTGAAGTTACATTAATTCATAGATTTCTATCCAGCAGAAAAAATATTTCCAAACGTTGTAGTTTCATTGCTCTGAAGGGTGTTAACCAGTTTTGAATATAGCCTCAAAATCTTATTCCAACACATTTTTCTCAAAAATGCTCTTGGAATCTAATCATTCCTATCATTAATAAGTTGAATAAATGTTTGATATGTGTTCATTCTATATTTGTATAATATTTGTGTTTTTAACTCTTTAAGAATTATGCTTCAACAATAGCTGCATGATAGGGTTGTCATGAAAATTAAATAAAATAATGTGAACAGAGTAATTAATAAGGCCCCAACACATATACATATTAAGGAATGTTAGCTATTGCTATTATCTATTGTTAAATGTATTTTGGTCCATAGGAAATAAAATATATATTAAATACTAACATCACCTACAGATCCTATGAATTTATTTTTTTTTCTTTTTTGGCCAGGGCTGGGTTTGAACCCATCACCTCCAGCATATGGAGCTAGCACCCTACCTTTTTGAGCCATAGGCACCACCCAGATACCTGTGAAGTTCAAGCTCCAGTTTGATTTCCTTTGGAACTTTTGATACCTCTAGCATCTACCAGGAGTGTCCAAACTTTTTCTTTTCTGCCACACACTGGAAGAAGAAATATTGTCTTGGGCCACAAACTAAATACACAAACACTAAAGAAAGCTGATTGGGGGGATCTCTGTACAGTGCATACTTTCTGGATATGTGACACCACATATAAGCAAGCAGTCCTTAAATAATCTGCATGTGGGGGCTGCAGTCTGGATACCCTGCGCCTCTAACCCAAGGAATCAAACTTTTGAATCAGGAGCCCTTTTCATCGATGATCTTATAATTACTGGGATCTATAACCATATGTATAACCATATGCAGAATATTCTGTCCCATAATGAAAAGGAAATATAATTTTTCCCACCTCACATAGCCAATAATTGATAGAATAGCTAAAGAAACAAAATTAAAAGTTAATATTTTCTCTTTCAATCCTGACTTGACATATTCAACTGTTATCTTTCATTTCCTCTAATTTTAATGGGTTATTTCCTGCTTTGTCCAAAAAGCTTTTAATAGCTATGTCCCCCTCATCTCCTTTTCTTCCTTTTTTCTTATTCTTCTCCTTTCTTTTTTTTCTTGTTTGAGACAAGGTCTTGTTCTATTGCCTGGACTAGAGTGCAGTGGCACCATCATAGCTCACTGTAACCTTCAACTCCCAGGCCCAAGTGATCTCCTGCCTTAGCTTCCTGAGCACCTGAGACTACAAGTGTACACCACTATGCCCATCTAATTTTTCTATTTTTTTGTAGAGATGGTAGTCACACTTTGTTGGTCAGACTGATCTCAAACGCCTGGCCTCAGCCTCCCTATGTGCCAGGATTATAGGCACGAGCCATCATACCCGGCCTCTTGACATCTTTGTATGATTTCAATAACTACTAAAGACAATGGTGGTTTCCCTCCAAAAACTTGTCCCCTAAAAGAAAATAAAGGATAATGAAAGGAAAAGCATGACCAATTTCTCTAATTTCATTATGATTTGGGTTGTTGTTTATGCTCAAATGACTTTCTCAGATTATAAATCCTCAAAAAAAAAAAAAAAACCTCAGCCAATTTTAGGGTTTGGGGGTTTGTTTGTTTTTTAGAAACTGATAGAGAAATTAAATCATCTTTGGCTCAGAGGAACCAACTAATTGAATCAATTGGATAACTGAATAAATGTTGAAAATAGCATTTTGGAAACAATTCCTTTCCATACTGATGTCTAAAGAATGAAAAAGCATCTATACAAAGAAACACAAGTACTGGGGCTCAAAATTTCCATATACAAGGAAATTAAATGGAATTGGGATTTACTCTGCACTGTACAAAGACCAGAGCTTGGGTCATCACATACTTTTTAAAAGCCTTCAAACATTGAAACACAATGCAAGAACCTACTGCATTCATTTTATAAAAATCAAACGAATATAGGGACTTGCATCGAGATTAAACATTCAGCTATTGTTCAGTTCCAGTGAAGCAAAGAAGTGTAAATTGAATTTAAAATAAAGTGAAGACACATAATATATGTGGTACTGAAGCGTTCTTTATATTAGCACAGCTTATGTATGCTTCTAGGCAAGTTCAGACATACATCTACCTACATATGGGCATACACATCTGTGTATGAGTCTGACATACATATGTGCATATATTTATATACATATGTGCATATATTTACATACATATGTATACACGCATATCTTCACACACACATTTCCTAACCACAAAGGCTTATTGTTTTTGTGTTGAGCCTTTGAAAGAAGAGACTAGCACCAGCAAGTGGAGAAATCAGAGTGGAGGTAGCCGTCATTCCGGAATACTCTAGATCAGTGTTTTTCTTTTTCTTTTTTTTTTTTTTATTTTTTTTTGAGACGGAGCCTCAAGCTATCCCCCTGGGTAGAGTGCCATGGCATCACAGCTCATAGAAACCTCCAACTCCTGGGCTCAAGCGAGTCTCCTGCCTCTGCCTCCCAAGCAGCTGGGACCACAGGTGCCCACCACAACGCCCGGCCATTTTTTGGTTGCAGCCATCATTGTTGTTTGGCGGGCCTGGGCTGGGGATTCGAACC